>CANSNZ010001085.1:0-65000 GCA_947646795.1 Beta lomatogona
CGAGCCTAGTCAGGTTTGGTCTCGGTTCGGCTCGTTAACACCCCTAATCACAACAATCATGATTACGTTACAGACAATCATCAGATGGATATAAAATTGCAGAAGATTGAAGTTTTTGGAACAGGTGATATATTTTGGGCTTGCAGCAGTAGTTTACTTAATTTGGCAAGCAAGAATACCAGTTATTGGCACAACTGGATACTAAGTGTGGATCATACTGTCAAGCAAATTAAATGCTTAGTTAAGATGAGAATTGGCATTGTGTTACCACAGAAGATTAGTAGGAATGATTAGCTTTGGTTTGGAAATTTGTAGTTTTATGCTGAATTGAATTGACATGTAATCCTTCTGGATTAGTTGTACATTCCTTTGAGCAAAAGGGTCCAACTTAGTTGGTTCGTTTTCTCTTAGGAATATTTTAGGTGTAACTTAGTTTGATGCAATGAAAACTTACTTAATTAGCAAAAAAAACAATTGTTGATACACTCTGTAAGGGGTTATTGGTGATGTTGATTATCGTTGTAGAAAGTATTAGAAGTCCATCATCATCGACCATATTTTGTAGCTTTAGACACATAATCGTGTCTCCCCATTGAGTTCCCAAGAATGAAACATGTCGTCGTCTTAATTGGTCCTGTCCAAAGGAAGATCAATCAAACAATCGAAGCCTAATTTTAAAGGCCCAATTAATTACACATGGTAATTAACTGTATTATTAATATTTTAATATTAATTATTCTTGATAATTATTATTTCGAAAATCAAATTTTTATTCTTAAAGATAGTTGATTTCGGATTTCAAAGCATAGATTTTATCAAAGAATTAAAAAAAACCATAAAGCAATAAAAAAAAGGGGCCAAAAAGCAAGTGCGCGTGACGCAAAGTTGTGCGTCTGGCACACAGCTGTGCGTGTGGCGCAAAGCATGTGTGTCATGCGCAACGCTGTGCACCAGGCGCACAGTTTTTTTTATCCTTTCTATTCGTTTTCGGTTTCCTTTGCCTATAAATACATCGTTTCTTCAAACGACTTTTCACAATGCTTTCCTACGACTTCTACACACACTCTGCTATAGTCTAACTCATATTCAAATTAATAACAGGAAAAAATCGCAATTAATAGACTGGCAAAAATCGCAATCATAAGCAGATGTCATAAAACATGGATGCAAAAGTTCTCAATCTAAAAGTCCAGTTCTACGTTTCAACTATGGTCAGGCTTAGGTTAAGGCTGAAAAGGGTCCATGACTAAGAGATTGATCCCACGCTTCATACCTTTGCTTAAAAAACGTGGCCAAGTGTAAGACGCACCCCAATTCTCAAGTCACGAACAAGAGAACAATGCTATGGTTGGGTGGGCTTGCTTATGACTAAGATCCAACATTATCGCTCAGGAAGATTTCAGAAGGACAAAGCATAAACCCCTCGGGGGTGGCCTCAAGCATAGAACATGCGCTAATGAGGCAAGGTAGATTGTCCTTATGGTGGCTTAAACACTAGCCATGCATATGCAAAACAATATATTATTCGAAAGCATATATTATTCAAGTTTCACACACTCATTTAAAAAAAAAAAATATTTAAAAATCCTCCCCAGTGAAGTCGCCAAATTGTAGGCGTGATTTTAGTTTATTCGTCTACGCGGTGTGAGTGCGTATTTGACTACCCCATTATTAAGGTTTTGTTGAAATACATTTCGAAGTCGCTAACAAGTCTTTAAAGGAAGACTCATAAACCTAATTGGATATTTATGAAACGTAGGGACATCTTTGGGACTTATCCAATGTAGATTTCCCCGTCATGACTCCATGAATGGTCAATGAACCAAAAAACGAGTTCGGAAGTGAGGGTACAAACATGGTCATGAACCAGGTTCTCCCATTGTTGGCCTCTACTAAATATCGATTCATAGCAAGTTTTATGAAAAAGTATAATTAGATAATATTTTCAAAAACCCTAACAAATACTTCCTCCGTTCTTTTTCTATTGCAACAATGAGATTTTTACACTATTCACCCATCACCCTTTCACTATCTCTTATGATTTTTACGTAAAAAAAAAATATAGTCATGTGAGATCTTGTCAGATTGGTCTCAATTTATACTTTCAAATTATCAAATTTGTATAATTTTTTCTAAAAATTAATTAAAGATATTAATCGTTAAAGTTATGCATTCGCAAGCGTGAAAACTCTATTGTTGCAATAGAAAAAAAATGGAGGTTGTATTAGTCTAGATTGGTTTATGAAACACAAAAAAGACTATTTTTTAGTGACACGTTATTAAGCAATCAAAATTACGGGGTTCCTAATAGGTTGTCCAATTTATTTGATTAATGTTAGAATAATTTCTTAGGTATTTAATAGCAATAATAACATGTGAGGTGATGAAAACATAAACAGGAAAATCATAGAAAATACATAAAATAAGATACGAAGAATGGACGTTAGAATATAAAAAGAACAGGTTTTTTTATTAAATATCTACATCATGAAAGAAAAAGTTAGTAACTTCAATAAAATAAATAAGAGTGAAATATTCAAGGACCCTCAGGAATATACCGGTGTGCCTTGGGCTTGAGGGAATAACAACCATCGAGAGGAGCAATCGTGAAGCCTTTCAACGAAAACTTGTGAAGATCGATCAAAGTTCGGTGTTTGCAAATATGGGTTTATTTGTTTGTAAATATGTGTTTATGTGTTTGTAAATATGAAGTATGGAAATATGAGAATTTGAGAATATTTTCGCTTTGAGAGATCGCAAGTATTCGGGTGCAAAGAGTGTGTAAAAATGTCTCTTAGATCCGGAAATAATTAGCTTCTTTATATTGAAGATATTGAAAAAGGATGGCGTTCGACACACCACCACATGTTAAGCGCACAGTGGTGCGCTGGGCGCAATCCAGCCTGTGTGCCAAGCGCACTGTCTACACCAAACGCACCACCAATCTGGCTACCTTTTTTAACGCGGTTTTCTAAAGATTATTTTTATCTTTTTTCTTTAAATCTGGAAACCAACTATTTTACGAGATAAAATCTGATTTCAACTTAAAAATCCTTTACTTTAAAATATCTTTGAAAATATTTTTTATTTATGAAATTAGTTATTAAAATAATAAATAAATACAATTAATTATCATGGATAATTAATTGGGCTTTTCAAAGGATTGGGATCAAAATATTTAATTTGTTGGCTCAAAATAAAATCAATTATCAGGAATAATTAATTGGGCTTTAAAATTGGATTTAGAATCTTATATACAAATAAATAGGCTTTATGCTTTAAAAACAGTTTTGGGCCTGACTATTCGGACTGCTCTCCCCTTGGGTCGAACCAATTAAGACCGCGGTATGTTTCATCATTGGGTCCTTAAATGGGGAGACACGTTTTTGTGTCTACACTTCTGTAGACACAAAATCGTATCTCCCCATTGAGTGCTCAATGATGAAACATATCGTCGTCCTAATTGGTCCGGTCCAAAGGAAGAGCAATTAAACAATCCAAGCACAATTTTAAAGGCCCAATTAATTAGTCCTGGCAATTAATTATATTTTTAATATTTAAAAAATAATTATTCTTGATATAGTATTTTGAAAATCATATTTTTATTCCTAAGGTAGTTGTTTTCGAATTTCAAAGGATAGATTTTATCAAAAGATAAAAAAATCTTAAAACAATAAAAAAAGGGGGCAAAAAAGCAAGTGCACGTGATGCAAAGCTATGCATTTGAAGCATAGTTTTTTTTCTTCCCGAATCGTTTTCGGTTTCCTTTGCTTATGAATACCTCGTTTCTTCGAACGACTTTTCACAATGCTTTCCTACGACTTCTACACACACTCTGCTATACTTAAACTCATATTCAAACACTCAAACTCATATTTAAATACATTCAAACACATTTATACATTCGAATTTCTTATTTTAAAGCTTCAAGATTGCTCATCCTGAAGATCGTTGTATAAAACCTAGGCAAAAAAGGTATAAATCCTGAGGGTCAATTCCAATTTAATTCTTGTTTTACTAACAATCTACTTGTCATGATGTAGATCTTCAAAGAATTAACGCTATACTAATACTCCTAAATCTGCTAGCTGAAAGGGCAATACGAGAAAGTGGGCTGACACCACTAGTTTTGGAATGAACATCCCAAAGCATTCTCTTATATCATGGTTGGTTGCACTAGGGAAGGTGAGAACCAAAGAGAAGTTAACAACTACTAGTGTATGTAAAACCACTCAAATGTTTGTTTTGTATGCAGGGGCAAGATAATTGTTTGCATCTATTCTTTAGATGTTAATTCAGTAGAAAGGTCTGTTCTAATATCATATTCTAGCTACAAATAAGAGTTCATGCTAATGAAAATTTGTACAATGCTTTGAAGAAATGGGAAAAAAAAATAGAAGCAAAAGGAAGCATCAGGTGTGCTAAACTACTCTAGTTGTCGTTGTTTATCATGTCTCAAAAGCTATGAACCATGCTCTGTTGCATGATTCTGTTCCTAGGCCTAAAATGGTTGTTAAGCAAGTGCAAAAGGAGATGTGTTGTAGAATTAGAAGTAAGTTGACTGTAAACTGGTCGTGAGGATAAAGAATGGTTTGAAAATATTGTGTAGTCTTTTAATAGATGATTAGTGTTTGATGCTCTTTAGCAATGTACTGTACTTCTAAAGCTTAGGCTTGTATTTTGTTGTTGGGTGGTTTTCCCTGCTTTTGTTAGTAATATGTTACATTTTACCAAAAAAAAAAAAACATATCTTAACTTCAATGAATTATCCTAACTTATCTTAACTTATTTTTTCGAAAATAATTCAAAATAAGTTTAACATAACAGATTGTTAACTTATTTTGCTTGAGTGGATGAAATTATGCGAGCTTTACTAAACTAAAATTGTCTTAACTTATCATTACATTTTTGCTTTACTTCTACTAATTTTTTATTAACTTAACTTATTCTCACTTAATTTCTTTTTATGAACTTGATTTTATTGAATTACCTTATTTGTGCTAAACTAAACTTGTTTTCTTGAATTAACTAGCTGTCTATGGAAAGTTATTTTAATAAGCAGTGGAGAAGAATAGAGCCTTAATCTTCAAATTTGAAATGTTATATATAAGCACCTATAATTTATTTAATTTTATCATACGTAATTAACTTTTAATATAAAGGGACTAGCTAATTAACAAAATGTTTCATAATTTAGGTATTATTAGAAAAAAAAAGTGAAATTAAGGTTTTAACTCAAAGGTTCGTAAACAAGGTTTTTTTTTTGTCAAAAATAATTTAATTAATTGAGGCATTAATACAAATATATTTAAAAGCGTTCTTAAGCAAGTTTACACAGCATGTAGCACTATCCCTTTAGTTGTTTCGTTCTATGTCATCAACATACATTCAAACAATTAGAAATATGCTTCGCATAAGATTCGACCACGTAACCTCATGTTTTTTTTGTCTCTAAGCAAGAAATTAGATAAAAGAAACCACATTTTACAACCTAGCTAAACCTAAATGGAGACAAACCAACTAGGTTAGACACGCTCACCTTTAGGCAGGCAAACAAGCCTAACATAGGTACCTAATTACAATTCACACCACATTAGAGACTGAGAAACCACTCATAATCCTTCCTAGCTATCTTCTTAGGCATGACACACATGTATTCTAGCCTTAATCACACTTTAAATCTATTGCACCACACTACTGATACTAGGCATGCTTTGTTGCCAATACACTGAGTTTTTCCCTTGCCATATATCCTTCATTTTTCAATGAAATTACGCTTATGTCCAGTAGTTAGAAAGTGCTCGTGGCAAGCTTTTATGTCTAACATAAATCAGCCAAAGATGTTGAGGGATGAGATGACAGGTATGTCCATCTAAAGTTGAACCTTGTGCACAAACCCTTCCAAACGTCCTATTTTACTCCAATGTACTCTTCTATGCTAGGTGTTGGGGATCAAGGCCTTTGAGGTGGCACCCACAACATCAAACATAAAAGTATGCCTTATCAAATCCTAGAAAGATATCTAGCATACTAACATTCACAAATAAGTTGCAAGTAACTCAAATACTCTAAACTATGCAAAATAAGCTACAAAATGCAAAATGAGGAGAGAAAAGACTCAAAACGAAGGGGAAATACATTGTATAAAGCGATATAAATATCATTTATCCCATCCCATCTCCACAATACCAAAGGTCAAGGCTAGGCTTCTGAGCTAGAAGTATTCTGCAGATAAATTTTAGTAGCACTAATACATATAATGCTAAAAGAACATTAAAATGTGAAGCGACCGGGTCTCATCTTGAAAACAAAAAATTAAATCAAGCAAGCTAGTTGGATCAAAACTTATGCTAAGATGAAAGAGATAAGTGGTACAAAGGCTTCCACGACCATAGCTAACCAACCTATTTGACTATGTTTGGGCCATTTCCACCAAACAAGACAGCCTTTGGATTAAATGGGTGAACTTAGTCTATATTAAGGAGCTGGATTGGTGGCTCTATAGGCCATCAAAAGGGTACAATTTGTACTAGAAGCATATCTACTTGGTGAAGGAGGAACTTAAGACTCAATGTTCTTTGCAAGATCTAGTATGAGCAAGTTTGCTTGAAGCAGATATATGAGAAGTTGGTGGGTGATCATAGAGTGCATGTTCACTGGGATAAGTTTATTTGGAATAGATTATCAATTCCAATTCATAGGCTTATATCATGAGTTGTGATGCATAATAGAATAAGAACACCTGATAGATTGATGATAAGAACTGTCAACAGTGCTTGAATGGGAATGAAAGTCATGATCATTTGTTTGTCCGATGTGATTATGCCATGAAGTGCCTGGGATTGATGAGAGAATGGATGGCGTTAAAAGTTCTCAGTTCAAATTCCAGAGATGGTTTTGTTTTGGCGTAGAAGTCATATCTCTTGCTTTCTGATAAAGGTTCTTGCAGCAGCTATAGTGGCCATGACCTATTTTGTTTGGTGGGCAAGGAATGAAGTTGTCTGGAATCACACTATTTGGCTTCCTGAGAAGCTAGAGCATATGAAGAGCTTGCTGCAAGCTGCACATTTGTTCTCCTAAGCCTGGGGAGATTACTAAGAAAGATAGTGATTGGTTTAATGGAGTAAGTTAAGGTGATGTATAGTTGTTTGCTGCTTCTATTGGCTTCTTCGGCCTGACTTAGGTAGTCTAGGTTGTAAATTGCAATTTTGGTGAAATACAACCTATAAGACAGCTTTGGGATATCACCTACATCATGGAACAATATAACCATTAACTTTTAACCACAAAACCACTTATCACAAGATAGCATTTACTAGTCATGAGGCCATTATTAATCACCATTGTGACCTCCCTAATTAATCTTCTCTTTAACTTGGCAAATCATTCTCCATGACCAATTTAGAATTTGTAGAGGGATAAATTAAACACGATCAATCTATCTAAAGTACAAGGAATTATAATACATGGCAATAGTAGCGGCACTCCAAACAACACAATCATGGATACTGAAACCTCCATATTTATTTGAAAGAATAAACAAATCTTATCTCACGCTATATACAGGGGTTTTATTATCAATTGTCTTACCGTCGCAAAGAAAATTCCTACATACAGTGGTTATAATTATCCTTAATATAGTTTTGAAAATAATAAATATGTTAACCCAATATGAATGAATAGACAACAGTACAACAACGATACTGAGCATCATCCTACCAACATAAGATAAATACCTACTAGAACCCCACAATCTTATCCATAGGAGCATCACAATCAAGAACACTCAACTTCTTTAGAGTGATAGGAGCATCCAAATATATACAAGGGAAAGAACCAAACACCCGAGAAAGATTAAGAGAAGTTTGAAAAGTGGTATTGAGAACATTTGCATGTTACAAACATATCCTTTGTGGCTTAATTGGTTTTCTCCAATCATCAATATATCTATCTTAAATATCACAATCAATATATAAATGTGTTGGTGCAAAATCAGTTGGTTGACTTTACAAACAAGTCACTGCACACCCAGTATTTTGAAACTTAATGTCTTAGGAGACTTAGCCCATGGGGGTTACCGATTTTAATTAGATAAAACCTTGCTAACGTACTTTGTTGCAATTTAATTACGGTTTTTTCACCATATACCCCGACAAATTTTTTTTTTGCACCATATACCCTTTCAACTTTTGAAATGCACCATATACCCCCCACCTTTTAAAAAATACACCGACTTACCCTTAATGACTAACGGCGTTAAACTCCGTTAGTCATTAAGCCCTAAACCCTCCTCTAACCCTAATTAACTAACCTAAATCTAACCTTAACCCCTAATCTAATACCCTAATACTAACCCTAACTCTAAACACCCCTCCCCCACCCTAACCCTAAGTAAACCCTAACTCTCTCTCTAACCTAACCTACCACCACCCCAACCCAACGCCCACACACCCACCCAACCCAAACAC
Source organism: Beta lomatogona (assembly GCA_947646795.1). NCBI lineage: Eukaryota > Viridiplantae > Streptophyta > Magnoliopsida > Caryophyllales > Amaranthaceae > Beta > Beta lomatogona. The sequence continues at coordinate 8,469 of CANSNZ010001085.1, forward strand.
ATCCCCCACCAGCCCTCCCAACAACCACCGCAGCCCACCAACCCCCACAACCACCGCAACCCCTACAACCACAGCAGTCCCTCCACCCATCCTCCCCCACTCCCGCAGCCTCGCCAGCCCCAACCCCCCAACCTCGCAGCCCAACAACCTCCACCGCCCCACCCACGCCCCCCCCACCCCTTCGATTTTCGACCCCAACCCAACCGTCCTTCCCCCACCGATTTTCGCCCCCAACCCTTCGATTTTCGCCCCCAACCCAACCCTTCTTCCCCCACTGATTTTCGCAATCTCGCCCCGACAAGCGGGGAAGGGTGAGGAAGGGAGTTCGCCACAGCGGGGAAGGGTGATGTGTGGGTTTGTGGGTGGTGCGAGGGTGGTGCGAGGGTGATGCGAGGGGTTTGGGGGTGGTGCGACGGGTTTCGGGGTTCTTTGGGAGAGTGGTGCGAGGTTTTAGGGTTCTTTGGGAGAGTGGTGCGAGGGTGGTGTTAGGGTGGTGCGAGTGTTTCCGGGGTGCTGCTGGGTGGTGGGGAAGGGGAGGGGGGCTTCGGGGTGGTGGGGTAGTGGGGAGGGGGGCTTCGGGGTGGTGGGGAAGGGGAGGGGGGCTTCGGGGTGGTGGGGAAGGGGAGGGGGGCTTCGGTGGGGTGGTGGGGTAGTGGGGAGGGCTTCGGGGTGGTGGGGTAGTGGGGAGGGAGGGCTGGCTGGGTGGTGGGCCGGTGGGGAGGGGGGTTGCTGGGTGTTAAGGGTAAGGGTTAGGGTTAGGTGTTAAATTAGGGGTTAGGGTTAGGGTGTTAAGTTAGGTTTAGGTTAGTTAATTAGGGTTAGTGGGGGGGATTAGGGGTTAATGACTAACGGCGTTAGCCTTCCTTTAGTCATAAGGGTAAGTGGATGTATTTTTTAAAAGGTGGGGGGGTATATGGTGCATTTCAAAAGTTGAAAGGGTATATGGTGCAAAAAAAAATTTGTCAGGGGTATATGGTGAAAAAACCGATTTAATTAAGGATTAAACTACAACGCCTAATAAATTTAGGCGAAATGCAATAAATAGAGCAAGCAATAATTGATCTATTAATTAAAGCACAACATTCCCATACCTGCCACAAACTTTAAGAAAGAATTTTACAACACATAGGGGGATAAGCCAAGCTGGATAACTAAAGGGAATACACGAAGGTTGTTACCTCCATGGTTCCTTGCTTCAATCGGAGAATTACAGAACCCGTCGCCAGAACATGTTCTACGTCTAAGGAACTAAACTATAACCCCAGAAGGGGTTTGGCTAAGCTAAGGCTTGGCTACGCTAAGAAAAGAGTAATTGCAAGTTGTTGTGTGTTTGTGTTGTTCTTTGCTTGATGATCATTCTTCTATTAATAGAGAAACGTGGTGTGTAACTTCCGTGCTTGCTTGGAGGGAAAACATTTGAATCATCTTTGATTCAAATCTCAATCGTCTTCTGGCGTTGAATAAGTGTAGCCTTGCACGTTCTTCCTTACGTGGATTTGTTTAATGATTGCTCTTTAACCACCTGCACGTTTATCATTCTCGACTTTCATCTCCTGATGATCTTGATGGTCTTCCTCTATTGACTTTAACTTGTATTGACTTTGTCTAATAGGCTTTATGCTCTCGTTGGGCCTTCATGTTAAGACGAAATTAAACCTTTTGAGGTCTAATACAATTTACCATAATAAATGCTATTGGATATCTAAAAATGGTGGTAACAAATTGCCCCCCTGATTTGTGGAGTGATGTACTCAACACCCACACATTATAAGCAGAGAAGGACTTTCAATGGTTGTAGCCAATATCATCCAGTAATATTCTGAATGTGACTTCCTCCATTGTTCTAAGGTGGTCGATGAACTTTCTCTTAGGATGACTGAATTTGGTTGAGAAGGATAACCTTTCGTGTATTCCTTCACCCTTCTTTCTAGCCATTGTGAAATTCTTGAAGAAATTTTCCTTAAGATGCGAACTTGTAGGGTTATTTGGAGATAACCAACAAGGACTTACATCATAGGCCGTGAGATCGTACCAAATTTGACATGCACATTTGTATTGTACCACATCTCTTGATGATGACCCATCCACCAATCTATATACGTTTATTTTCTTTGTAGTTCCTTTGACAAAGAGCCTCTTTAGATATCTCCAAGGCATGTTAGGTTTCCATATTTCTTCCGTAATGACTTTGCCCCACGATTTGCAAACCAAAAGAGATGTAACCTGATTTTTTCTTTCAAGTTTAGGAAATATCCATTTTTGTACGAGATCTAAGTTGGACCCTATTTAGAAGGCCCTAGATCCTCTTTTATTTTTCTGATCCTGTTGTATAATAGGATTATCTTCGTAATATTTTTGGATAGAAGAAACCCATTTGGTGGATTCATTCTTGATAAATTCATCTTTATCTCCAGATATGACATTTAATGCCTTGTGATGATTGATGGATATGACATATGCTCTGGAGCCAATTGACAAAAAATGGGATTATATGTGCAATCCATTTTGATTTAAAGTTCTGAATCTTTTAGAAATCACAAATATATAGCACCTTGATGCCTTAACCATCCGATAATTCTCCTTTACTGCCTAATTTCATGGGAGCAGTTTTTTAAGGAATATAATTATTAACTTGACACGTGTTTGTTTTTTACTTCACTTTGGTGAACCAACAACTAATGTCAAAGCAATTAAATCATTGAATATATATAGAAATATATTTAATAAGATTACCATTTGAGGTAATTTCATTACATTAATATAATGATTTATCTCTTTGAAGATAAGACCAGTAGTTACATTTTAATTTAAAATGCTTGGGTCTCTAGATAATGTTTGGAAGTAATTCCAAAATACTATCTCTGCCGTAGCATTATATTCGTTGGCTTCCAACTCGCGCCCTACACTACTCTTGATGATTGCAAAGTAGTAGTCTTCCCAGGGGAGTTGTTGAACCTTGCCTTGAAAATGATCCTGTGATAGCTACTGTCCCAGGCGTATCTCCTATCAATTATCGCAATGTACATCCAAGGCAGGAAACATTCTTAGGCTAATACCCGCCAAAATTTGCAGACACACTTGAAAAGTACTATCCTCCCTTGATTTTCATCTTGGCCCTCTTCTATCCTCACCACTTTAAGGGAGGTATGAGTGTAGGAAAGAGTTAGACTCTTGGCCTAGACCCAATTCATCCTTTGAGGCCTTGGGAAGTTTAAGATAGTGGAAACCTCCTTGCCCCACTTTTACAAACTATTAGCAGTTTGTCTTGTGACTTCCCATTTAATTTGGGCCATATGTGGGTAGACAGGAGATCGATATTTGTACCGACCTTTGTAGCGCTTGATTCCACCAGCCCAAGATCTTCTGTCCCCATTACAGGTGCGTCACCAAAGATGCGCGCCATTTGCTCTGCCCATCTAGCCCTCTCATTTGTGATGAAGGCTTCTTTGTCTTCCTCTATGATGTCGAGGGCGAAGCGATGATTGAAATAATCATCATCAAACTCGGCTGCCAAGTTTGCATATGCTTCATAGTCCATTTTAATTTTTTGAAATGAAAATGTGATGATGGGATGCTATGGCTAAGTCCCTTTAAATAACCAATTCATTTGTTCAACGGCTATTTTCATAATAACTTCTAGGATCAGTGAGTAATTGAGTACTTTGACCCCTCTTTTCGAGAAGTTTATGTACTTTTTGTTATTTATTATTTATTTTAAGGTTACCAATTTGTTGATAAGTCTTAAAATTAATATGTCATCTTTTAGGCATTTGGGCCTAAAATTACTTCCTTGGGTTTATTATTCATTTTATGAACAACAATCAAACCCACAATTAGTATATGATATAAAAATATATTAAACATTGATTAGATAAGATTTATTTCATTAATGAAGTAAATCATGAAAAACAGTTATCAACGGAATCAAAGCTAAGTACATAGTTTAGTAACGAAAATTTAAAGTTAGTATTATGACTAGGATTACTAAGCCTCTGCCATGTTACTTGATCTATCAAGTGCGAAGATGGGCGAAACTGATGGTGATTTGTGGTTCCTCATGTTCATCATCATCATCGGAGTAATCGTCATCCAATAACATAGGGATGCCTCTTCCTGATAAGTGCTCTTGCCACAAGAGACATGTACATTTGTACTGTATGAGTTTTTGAAACTCATATTCTCGTCCACTTGGACTACCCTATAATTTCTGATGAACACGTCCAACCTACTTTCACAGATTATGGACCTGTGATACTTCAGTGCAAGTTCAGGATGAAAGTGTTGTTTTGCAATGCATTCTCCCCATGCCTTGCAAACGCTTAGGAGTTTTAACAAATCTCTGTTTTCCATTTTCGGCCATAGATTTAGTGCTAGGAAGTCTATATCACTTCCCATTATGGTTGCACTAGGCCTTTGCTCCTTGAGATCCCCAGATTGGACCTTTGGGTCCTTTCCAAAGAGTCTTATGATTTTGAGTTACCATTTTTTCATCTCCTCTTCTCTAAACACCTCTTAATCTTCTTGTGTGATGTCCTTATTGAACCGGTGCCTCCAACATTCACTAGGAAATGGTAGAGGAGCGACTTATTGATTAGCCATGCTCACGGACTTTGGGGTTTTTTTAAGATAGAGTAAGATATGATGAGTGAAAAATTCTTAAAGTTAAGGTAGCATATTTATAATATGATCACCATAACCGTTATCCCTATATGTTAGGGGTTTATGAAGCGATTGATATTATTTTTTTAGATAATTATGTCACGTTACATTTTTATAACGAGTTCTAATCTCTTCAAGTTATTTTAAAAACTGATTTAAATAACTTCAAGTCATGGCCCTAGTGGATAGGAATAGATTTGCCCATTAACCCCCTAATGTGTCATATCACTACTAGGAGTTAGCCATTAGTGGCGTTTGAAATTAGATGGTAATTATTACTTTTTGAAGTAACTTCTTTCCATTTCATTAATACGTTTTTAGGGTTAGCATCCCAAGAGTCACTTTATTTCTCTTCTATTTAATCTTAACCGTGGATTTTGTATTATTTGATTTGACAATTATTTTTTAATAACATAATATATTTTTAATTTGCACAATTTTGATTGGGTAAAATAAACAATGCAAATAAGATAAAAGAAACTTGGACTGAATTGAGGAAATTTAATTTTAATTAATTTAAAAGGGAAATTTACAACCTAGATTAAAATTTTATCTTATGATAAAAATTTACAAAATTTATTTAGAATTTTAGAATTCTAAACTCTAGGCCTATGTCTAATCCCCTGGAGACCGTGGCTTGTCGCCATCGAAAACTTCATCTTTCTCATCATCTCCAGCAGCGGCGTCGCTGGAGTCATCGCCAAGAGGATAGAAGAAGTGTTCCTCTCTTGCGAAGGGTTCCTCGAGGAGATCCTCCTCGTCGACCCTCATCCGCTTGGTAGCGGGCTCGTCGTCATCTTCATCCTCATCCTCATCATCATCATCAGATTTATCTGATGATGGAGGAGTACCCTCCTCGTCTTCTTCTTCTTCCTCTTCTTCATGCTCTTCCTTTTCTCTCTCCTCCGGTAATTATGGGGGAGGGAGGAAGGGCTGGTCAACTTCTTGTGGGTTGACATCTTGAACCCTTGTGACACAGGATTCGGCGGATGGTTGAGCTGCTTCCATGCTGGCGAAGAAGACTTTTTCAGAAGATTGGGAGATGAAAGGTGTTTTTTAGGGATGTTGTTTCAAGAGATGAGTAGTGTTAAGATCTCCTTACACTTACCCCTTTTTATAAAGAGATTTACCGTCTCTTTGAAAAACTGAAAGTTACGCCCTTTGGAAATGGGCTCTTGAGTAACTACTCCCTAAAAATGGGCTTTCAAGTCACGCACCCTTTGAAAATGAGCTTTTTTAGAAGACTTCAGAACCTCATGTTTTAACTTGTTAAAACTAGGCTTTAACATGACCCAATTAAACATGATCCAAAATAAAACGTATCACGCATTGTGCACGTGTTTTCTTCTTTTATTGTTTCATTTTGGTTGTCTTCTCCATTAATACCCTTTTTTAAGGATTTTAGGAAAATTGGAGATCTTTTAGACAAATTTAATTCACTTTTTAAGAATTCACAACCATCACCAAATTTCAATTCATCTTTCAATTCACCATGTCTAATGAATGAATTCGTGAGGATGAAATTTGTGAAGCACTTGCCAAAAAACGTGATGCCATGCAATCTGAGGCAGCTCGTCAATTATGCAACGCCATTAGAGTGAACCTTGGGACTTATAAGTCTCAAGTGTTCTGGTATGTGAACAAATGCTATGACTCTAATACTCCTTTGGATGAGAGGATTGCCAGTATTGGTCCTTGTTTTTCTTTCAAGATTCAAAAACCAAAGCGCCAAATTGTCTTAGAGCAACAATGCTACCCATTCTTGGACCATATTATCTTAGAAGATAATAAGCCCAGAACGCTTCCATTTGCTCCAAAATCCCTTCAACATTTGCATTGGCCTTTGACCAGCAAACCTTTTAAAGGTTGGATTTCAGGAGTGGATGCAAGAGCATGGTTTCTGCGAATGAAACCTTGTCATGACAAATGGTCCAAGAACAAAATATTGCCCTTCTTGAGACTAGCTTCTTATGAAACCATCCCTTTTGATGGGGCTATGTCTACTACCTTGTTGGCATGTTGGGACCCTGCCATCAACTGCTTCTTGTTCCGATGGAGACCAATGACAGTGACATTAGCTGATATTGCCTTCATTACCGGGACTTCCTCAACAGGTAAATATGGAATTGAACTTCCTATGTTTCACCATGTTAAAGAACATAACCAGCTGTACAGTCAGTGTTTATCAACTTTTCTCCAGATTGCTTGTCCTTTTGATAGTGCTAGCAAGTGTGGCTTTCAGAAATTTGTTGATTTCTTCATCAATAAGGATACTAGTGAGAAAGTTAGTTCCCAAGAGGAAGTACTTTTTCTTACTTTTGCTTTCTCCAAATTAGTGATGTATAGAATTTGGAGGAGTAGTAACATTATGGCTATCTTTAGCTGTTAACTTCTCCTCTACTTCTGAAGAAGTAGCTTTGGCTCCTATTTTATTGGGACAACTTTATAGATGTCTCTTCAGGAGTAGAGAATCCTTCAAAGGTTTTGGAATCCATACCTCTTAATCTCCCATATTCTCTACTAACAAGGGATTTGGACCCCTATGGCTCTTGACTTGTTGGGGCCATATGTATCTACCTTATCTGATGGTCATCAATCCCTCTTCTACTTTTAAAGCATCTAAGGGTTCAGAGGAGGAAAATCTTTCTTTTGATCCCTTTCTGTTCCTCTCTAATCTTGATGATTGTAGCTGTTATGGTGAAGTCAACTTCAATTTTATATGTCCAAACGAGGGTTGGCATCCAAGTTTGATTTTTTCATACTTCTTGGCTTCTAAGTCCAATCCTGGTATCTGGAATATTTTTCCGGATAAGATGGTTGTTTCTGTTGCGAACGAAACTTGGCGCCATCAAGCAATGCCTACTTGGCTACAATCCATGAACATCCATTCTAGTTCCTTAGGGAGTGGGAACTTTTAGAGTAGTGTTCTTAGGTCTAGGGATTTAATAGCTGTTGAGCCTGAATACTTTGGCTTTGAGGCTTATAATCCACAGTTGGTAGCTAGACAATTTCCATTAGTCCAAACACTAGCTATGTCTTACTTCTTGACCAGCAATGATCCTTGGACTTCAAGGGGTCGTTTTGAAGAAGGTAGAGCCCTTCAAAGTAGAACTCTCAGCCTTACTTCCATGTCCATCTCTCCTTGGAAATGGATCACTAAAGCTGTTTGAGGCTTCCATCTGTAGTGGGACCATGTATTCCTAAATGACTCAATGTGTTATGTTGCTTTGGCGAACTTTGAGGATCAGCTCTTCTTAGACTGTAAGTAATTTCTTTCCTTAGTTATTTTATAACTTTTTGTGGGAGTGAATATTACTAAATCTTCTTTGTGCTTTACTTCTGACTTTTTAGCAAAAACTGGCAAAAAGAAGCTAAGAGTGCCTGATGGCATGACAAGAGAGTCTAGATATGACAAGCTCTATTGGAATACCATAGACAAAAGGGTTCGTCCTCATACTTGTTCATAGGATGAAGATGATGTTGCTTATGATCAAGGGACTTCCTATGGAGATGTCCAGACTCTGGACGACATCCATGCACATGGGGCCACTAGAGCAGATTGACCCTTTCAAAAGAGCTGCAAGGAAAAGAGATTATAATTGTCTCTCTGCTTCCAAGGACACTCAACCCAAGGGGTCAGTGGAGCAACCTGAGCCTCCTAAGAAGGCTTCAAAGAAGAGAGATTATGGCTGTAATTCTGCCTCCAAACCTTTAAGGCATTCCAGCAGGAAACGTCCTAAGTTAGAGGTTTCTTCAGATATACCACAATATATCATATCCTCTGATGAGGATGATGACAAGACCATATCTCAAATTTTCAAAAGGAAACCAGGAGTTAAAGCAAGTGTGAATTTCACTTTTACTCCTTTTATGAGAAGTTTCTCTTTTTGGAATACTGACTAATTTATTCCAGGTTCCTCAGGTACTGATGACATTGAGCCTAAGATTATTAGTGATCCTTCTTCTAAGAAGTTATCACCTCTTGGCTCTGCCAGTCATCCTTCAGGAGATGCTCCTAAGATAGCTGATCTAGAGTTAATTTCAAAGGGTGGCCTTGTTGATGAATTTGTCATCAATCATCCCATTTCAAGTGGTGCTGCCCCCCTGTTGGAGAATGTGGCCACCCCCTCTTTGGAAGGATATGTTGCCCCCCAGTTGGAAGGGACCGAGCATTTTTATGTGCAATCTCCTGATGAGGACTTGCTTCATCAAATTGATGAAGATCCCTTGGAATCAAGTCCTTTAGATATTGAAGTTCCATACTCTCATGTTGCTACCACTAATGTTATAGCAATTCCTCCTATTGCTGGAAGTGAAGTTCCAAAAGATGTTATCCCTTTAGAGGTCACACCTTTACGGAGCAGCACTGAACTTGTGATTACCTCTGTTTGCAAAGGTTCTTCATCAACTTCAGCGTCTACTTCAGGGACTAGTCTGCCTTTCTTTCCTCATGAATTCATTTTAGACTTCCTCTATATAAGTCCATGTCCTCATAATACCAGACTTCACTCTCTTGCTAACTTAGCTTCTCTTCTTTATGATGCAGAGGTAAGCACTCAAGAAGCAAGTGTGATGAAAGAGTCTGATGGAGGGAAAGAGGTTAATCTGCAGACAGCTATCATCATAATTAAGGGATCAACCTACCTCTGCCAACAGTGATCATTCCAGTGATGGATCATCTGAGCACATAAAACAATAAGATAAAATATGGGACCTCTGCTTGACCTTAACCAGCAACCCCTATGATCAGGCACTAGTGGAATAATTGCTTATTGCTGCGGTCATTAAGTGGCCTATTGCGGCGGTTTTGACCGCGCAGCAATAAGGGCGCAGCAATAGGTAATTAAACTATTGTTGCGGTTTATGGGACAAACAGCAGCAATATTCATATTTTTTATTATAAAAATATGGATGTTTTTCCCGTAAACCGCAGCAATATTCATATTTTTTATTATAAAAATATGGATATTGCTGCGGTTTTTCCCGGAAACCGCAGCAATATATATTTTTTATTATAAAAAATACAGCATAATGCTGCGGTTGTTGACCAAAACCGCAGCAATAGGTCATAGTACAGCTAAAAAATTTTTTTTTTCTTTTTTTTGTATTTTGTAATCAAATTTGAAATATTAAAACTAGGCAATTAATCCATCCACTATCCACCCAATTCACAGACGAACGAAAGATGAAATGATATCTTATACTCAACAACAAAGTTGAAAATTTTCAGTATCTAGAAAATATTATAAAAAAATGTAAATGAATCGATAACTTATAATCCAAAAAAAATGACTAAAAGATGAAAAAACAGACTATGAAATTATATAAACTAACAAAAAAATTCTAAATCTGGTAAAACTGAATTTCATAAGAAAATTAGCATCAAAAAGTAACATTACGAAGCCCAATCTCAAAATCCAACCCAGAACTTCATCTACGAAGCTCGAATTACAAACAAACACCAGAACTTCATCAATGAAAACTCAATTTTAGAAACAAACACCAGAACTTCATCAATGACGCGTGATTCTGAATACCAACACCAGAACTTTATCAACGAAGTTCGATTTTCAAAACCAGCACCAAAACTTCATAGAAGTTATTCAACTCAACTTGCAAAACTCAACTGCACTGCGGTCGGCTTCGTCGCGTCGCTCCGTTCGAAGGTTGACAGGAGGCGAAGGTTGACGACGAAGAGATGAAGATAAGTTGAGAGTGGCTTCGTCGCGTCGCTCCGTTCGAAGGATGACGGGAGGCGAAGGTTGACGACGAAGATGATATCAGACGAAGGTTGGCGGCGGTGGCAGCAGACGAAGGAGCAGCGAAGAGGAGGGATGAGAGAGATGAGAGAGAGAGATGAGAGAGAGAGAGAGAAGTGCGTGTGAGGGTTGAGACTTGAGAGGCTGCGTGTGAGGTTGAGAGAGGGAAAGTGAGGAAAAAAACCCTAACTGTTGTGTTTTATAATTTTTTTTAATGATATTGCTGCGGTTTCTGACAAGAACCGCAGCAATATATTAAAATATTATTTTTTCAATATTATTTTAATATATTGCTGCGGTTCTTGACAAAAACCGCAGCAATATGTCTGGTCAAATAGTCAATTTTTTTCAAATTTTTTTCTGTTGATACTATATTGCTGCAGTTTTAGGTAGAAACCGCAGCGATATCTTTATTTTATATTTTATGTTTCTTTTTACGTGATATATTGCTGCGTATGGGTAAAATCGCAGCAATACCACCGCAGCAATAAGCAATTATTCTTCTAGTGAGGCTTCTGCACAGGCTCTTAAACAGATTTTAGAATCCCTGATTTCTAAATGCTTTGAGTACTGGATACCTTGTCTTGATTATGTTAAGGAAACTCTTCTTCTTCAACAATGCAATGCTGAATCAAGAGTCCAACATCCAAAATTCTCAGCTCAGAAACTTCATGAAGAGGAGACTTCTTTGGAAGCTCAAGCTAAATCCTTCGAAACTTGATAGAAACGAGATCCAAGATTCTTTGAGTTCTTTTAATCAGAAGCTGAAGCTTCTTTTTGAGGAGAGGCAATTTTTACAAAATCGTCTGACTGAGATTAATAAAGAGGAGATCAATATCATTAACGAGAAGTCTTCACTCCAAAGCTCTATTGATACTGAAGAGAAGAAGCTACACCAAGGGCGAACAATTCTTGCTCATTTAAGACAGGAGATGTTCAAAGATATAGATGTACAACAAAGCTTGATTCTCCAAAAGGAAAAACTTTGTAATGCTTGGTCAACCATTAAACATCTTAGTTTAGCTGTTAGAAAATATTGGAATGTCTAATACGTAACATTATTATTAATGTTGTAATTTTAATGATCCCTAGCTATTTGAAACAATTCTGCATGTTTCTGTTGAAACACAGGATTATGTTGTTCCCATATAGATGGGTGATATTTCTTTAGAAATTTGCCATTCAAGGCTGTATCTTTTATGTTGCCATCTATATCATTAAATAGATATGCATTTCCAGCCATTTTCTTATGAATGATGAAGGGGCCCTACCACTTAGGTGACCATTTCCCTAGTTGTGGATCTTTGTAAGCTGCTTCTGGCAGGAACATTTTCCACACTTTATCATTCTTCTAGAATCCTTTAGGCACTACTTTTTTGTTGTAGGCCCTAGCAACTTTTTCTTTTTGGATTCTCATTTTGGCTAGGGCTTCTTCCTTAGCTTCTAGAGCATCCATAATTTCGATATTCATCGCCTGTGAATAGTCATCTCCTGATAATCCCATTTGTTGGGCTACCCTTGATGATCTTACATTCACTTCAGCTGGGATCGCTGGAGTATGCCCATAAAATAAGTTAAAAGGCGTAACCCCTGTTGCTTCCCTTTTAGAGGTCCTGTAGGCCCATAGGGCATATAGCAACAACTCATCCCATTTTCTTGGGTTATTATCTATGAGTTTTGAGATCCCTTTTACTATGATCTTATTGGTAGCTTCAGCTTGACCATTTGCTTGAGCATAGTAAGGCGTTGAATGAAAGTTAGTAATCCCAAACTAGTTAAGATACTCCCGTACATCAGGATTTCTAAAGATTGTGGCTTGATCAAAGGTTATAGTTTATGGAATTCCAAATCTTATAAAGACTTTTTCTTCCAAGAAATTTATGACAACCTGGGTATTGAGCTTATTGAAAGCCTGAGCCTCCACCCATTTGGCGAAGTAATCAGTCACCACTAGGATGTATGAATGCTTCTTAGAGGATGCATGATTGATGTCTCCTATGGCATCCACTGCCCATCCTCTGACGGGCCAAGGTTTAATAATGTACTTAAGTTCTGAAGCCGGTGCCCTACTGATAGGCCCAAACTTTTGACATCTTTTGCAACCTTTAGCATAGTTTATACAATCCTTTCTTATAGTAGGCCAACAGAAACCATGTTCGTGTAATAGCCATCTCATTTTTAGGCCATTTTGATGAGCACCACATAGCCCTTGGTGAATTTATGCCATAAGGGTTAGAGCCTCTACAGTATCCACACACTTCAAAAGTAATCCTTCAGGATCCTTTCTGTGTAATTCACCAAACTGCAAGCAAAACTTAGTTGCTGCCATTTTGACTCTATTTGGCACTTTTGTCCTAGTTGGGTCCTGGAGATAATGAATAATTTTGTCTCTCTAGTCCATTTCCTCCCTTAATATTAAAATTCTATAGACTTTCAATATATCCTCGGATCTTTCTTGATCAGATTCAATGAGAGGTTCTAGAATCTTCTCTTAGAGAATGATATCTTCATTTTGTGAAGGTATCTCTTCTCTAGCAGAAGCTATTTGGGACAGCTGATCTACTACTTTGTTTTCTTCTCTCGGAATGTGTATGAAAGTGATTTCCTTAAATTATTTAGACAATTTTTGTGCTTTCTTGCCATACTCCTGAGATACTAGTGATATACTTTTGAATTCCTCATTTATTTGATAAATGACTAATTGAGAATCCCCATATATCTTCGCTTTCTTAGCTCCCAATTCTAGCAACATCTCTAATCCAATTAATAAAGCTTCATATTCAGCTCTATTATTGGTACATGGACCCTTTAGGGCTACTGCTAGTTTAGTTGGGATCCCATCAGGAGATAGAATATATATTCCAGCTCCTGTTGTTTCTCTGGTATTGGATCCATCAAAGAACAAGACCCATGGAAGGATGTCCTCATTAATGATTCCTGAGTCACAACAAGGATGGGTTGCTAAGAAATCAGCTAGAGCTTGACCTTTTACTGCCTTTTGTGGCACATATATTAGGTCGAATTGTAGTAAATGTAAACTCCATTTTCTTAACCTTCCTTTTATAAAAGGATGGGATATCATATATTTTATGACATCTGTTGGAGATACTACTTCCACTGTAAAGGCCATGAAATAATGTATGAGCTTGATTGATGCATACACCATTTTTCTGCCATGGTATACCTTTTCTCAGTATCATGTAGGATTCTACTTAGATAGAATATAGCCTCCTCATGTCCTTTCTTGTTTTCTTGAGTAAGGAGACTACCAATGGAATCTTCACAAGCAGATAGATATAACCTTAGTGGCTTTCCATTCTGTCTTGGAGATATCAATACGGGAGGACTTACCAAATCTTGTTTGATTTGATCAAAAGCCTTTTGATGCTCCTCGTTCCATTTAAATTCTGATTCATGTCTTAATCTTAACAAAGGCGAAAACTTTTTAGTTTTTCCAGTGAATGACTTAATCAAATGCTCTTTATGTTTTAAAAAGTCATTTGACTTTACGAGAATGTCATCCACATATACTTCCATGATCTTGCCAATCATGTCCTTAAAGATTGCGTCCATTGCTCATTGGTACATGGCTCCAGCATTTTTTAGTCCAAATGGCATAGCCACATATTCAAACAAGCCTAATGATTTTGGACATCTAAAGGTTGTTTTGTTACAATCTTCATGGTCAATCCTTAACTACTGATATCCTGCAGACCCATCCATAGAAGATATGTATTAATATCTTGATGCTGCATCTATTAGGAGATTAGCCACTGGCATGGGGTATTGATCTTTAGGCGTAGCTTTGTTTAAATCCCTAAAGTCAATACAGATTCATATCTTGCCATTTTTCTTAACTACTAGAACTATATTGGAGATCCAGTCAGCATATTGGCAAGGCCTTATGAACTCTGCCTTGATGAGTTTATTTATTGCCTCTTGTATAAGCTATGTTAGTTCAGGCGCTAGTCTTGTAGGACTTTGGGCCACATGCTTAAATCCTTCCTTGATAGGTAGTTGATGCTCTACTATTTTCCTATCAATGACAGGCATTTCATGATGTTCCCAAGCAAAACAGTCTTTAAATTCTTTCAGAATTTTTATGATTTCCTGTTTTTCTTGGTTAGTGAGGAGCTTACTTATGTAAGTAACAAGTGGATTTTCAATATCCCCTAAATTTATTTCTTCTAGTGGATCATGAACCTCTTGTTTAATATCCTCACTCTTAGCCCATACTTTCTCATCCTCCTCTTCCAAGGATTCAGTTTCGTGTAAAGTTGAGCAACATGCATTAGAGTTTATAAAAAACTTCTCTTGGTATTTTCTAAAAACAAAATCTTTCATTACTTGATCAACGATAGGGGTAAACCCATTACACCATTCTTCTTGGTTTATAGACATAATAAACTTTTGTAAGAAAAATACATCCTAACTCTACAAACTAATGAGAGCTCAGGGTTGATCATAGTCTGGTGCATGTCTTCAACTTTTGGGACGTCATCGACTTCTTCATGAGAATTGCACCTGAGACTTCTACCTCTTGGTGAGTTTGTGACTCAAGTTGTAGAGCAACCTCAATTTTGATGGTAGGAACTGACTTTAGAGAGTCTCTAACAAAGACAGAATCAGGAGATGTAATTAGACAAACTTCCTCATATGCTTGAAGCATCTCACAAGTGTCATCATTCCACAAGATCAAAACTTGGTGGAGTGATGATGGAATATCATAATTATGATGTAACCAATCTCTTCCTAGTATGGCATTATAATGAGTACCATTTTCAACTTTGAAAAAACCGGTATAAGTAGTTTTAGTTCCTACTCTTATCTTTAAGATAGCCATTCCTTCCACTTTTTCTGATAAACCAGAAAAACCAGTTATGCTGATATGTATGTTATGCAAATGTTTTCTAGTCTTTCCTAGTTTTCTGAATACAGAGAGTGGCATAATGTTAACAGTAGCTCCAGTGTCTACCAATACTTTGCCTAATTAAACTCCCTCAAAATCAACATTTATAAATAAGGCTTTAGTGTGCTTAAAATTAACATCAACTGACCTAAAAATTTTATCTATGATTAATTTCTCTAGGTTAGCTTTTAGAGATGTTTTGTTGGGCACTTTCTTATGAGGTGCATCCAAATAAGATGACAAGCTTTGAGAAGAAGTAATTTTAAATTTACCTGCCCTCTCTTCCTTGTCAACTTTATCTGCCCATGATGTGGTATTGGTCTGGTATTCTGGTTGGCCTTCTGACTTTTTGAACTCTGTTGGTAGCATGACCACATTGAACTGCACGTTTTGCTCCTCTCCCATCTCTGTTTGAGGCTAGCTCATCAGTGGGTCTCCATCCAGAATTAAGTCATTGTCTGATACCAATAAGTCCAAATCCTCAGATCTAAACTCTGAATCATAATCCTCATTAAAGCCATTTCCCGGCTTCTCTTTCATAAGAGAGCCGCCTCCTTGAGGCTGCTGACCATTATTCTTTATAGATGATGTACCATATTGTTCCTCTTCCAGAGGTAACAACTTATACCAGCTTGTAGTACCTCCTCATCAATTCTGATGTTTGCTATAAGGGAATCCTGGACATTTTGAGTGCTGATCCGAGCCTCTTTGCGGCGAGCTTTTGCACTTAACTCCTTCATTCTTATCGTCATACTTTTAGGAAAGTTTTGGACATCTGATAGTGGCCAAGGCCTAACTGCTGACTTGATCTTTGACTTCCCTTGGCCACAATGGGAATTTACCCTTCTTTTGAGAATTTTGGGCACAGGAGTTTGACAGGGCTCCCTTTCTTTCCCTTTTAAGGAAGCGCCTGATCTGGGACTGTCCTATTTCCTTGGTCCTTGACTTCTGGACCTTTTCTGGAATGGACGCTGGTAAGCAGTCACATAGGCAGGATCATTTGGGATGATATTAGTTCTAACCATTTCAAAAGGTTAGCATGTCTGCACATAGTGAGCACATTCCATTTCATAGAGCCTTCAACCCTTCTATCGCCCTAGTCTGCAATGGGAATTTTGAGCAGCCTCATTGTAGGTTTTAGCTCTTTCCTCAGGCATTACTAGGCTTGGAGCTGAGCTAGAATTAACAGGCGCCTTAGCTTTGGCTAAGTTGGCCGTGTTGGCTTCTAGCTCCATGGCATGATGTTCCATTTCTAAGAAAACTAGTCTTTTGAGACTTCACAACCTAGTTAGGAACCCTCTGAAAACTTGGCACTGGTCTGTTGTATGTGACCTATTCATATGCCATTTACACATATCTTCTAATCCCTCTTCATTGGCTATCTTTGGCATAACCAAGATTCCTTCGTCAAGCAATATGTTGAAGAGTTGGTTACCTATTTCGGTAGGTTGAGATGCCTGCAAGGTAACAGTAAAAACATCATTAGTCTCTACCATACCACAGAATAGTTCAAATGGTTCGTCCATTCCAACTACATTAACATCTTCATCATTAGGAAACATGATATTTTTCTTATCAATTTCATCCTGGATTTTATTTCTAAAAACGATGCATTCAAAAGTGTCATGAATTACTGCATCTTGCCATTTACAGTATTTTTTACCCTTAACTTCCTCAACAGTTTTTACTTTATGCCTTCCTACCAGTTTTATCTTTTTGTTAGATAATAACCAGTCGAAAATAGCATTAGATTTCTTAGCATCAAAAGTATATATCCTCTTTTGTTCAGATTTCATATCTTTTGGCGCCAAAAATTCTTTCTTCTCTAGAGGAGCACACTTATAAGGTACTCCATGAATGATTTCTGACACGTCTACTTCTTGTGCAGTTTTAAAGTGGAAGGGCTCGTCATTCTAAGCAAAGAAGTTGTGGTATCTTGCTGCACTTTCAGCCTGTAGGTTCCTTTCATACCTTACGGCCAATTCTGCTAATTCAACAAAATCGCCAAAGGCATGACCATCAAACCTTTTTTGAAACTGAATTAACATTCCCTCTTGAGCCATTTGTACAAATTCTCTTTCAGGAATGATAACATGACACCTGATCGTGGACATTTTGAATCTAGATGGGTATTCTTCTATAGACTCTCCTAACTTCTGTTGGATTCTAGCCAGATCACTTAAAGTCACTCCTGGTTCAGTGCGTGCAAAATGATTTGTAAATTGCACTTGCATGTCTTGCCATGAGTGAATAGAGTTTGGTGGTAAATTAGTGTACCACCAAAAGGCAGTCTCAGTAAGAGACATGGAAAACATTCTAAGTTTTAAGAAATCATTGTCAGTTGCTTCCCTACACTGAATATTAAACCTAACTAAATGTTCTTTGGTAGAAACTCTGTCATTGCCTGAGAACAAGGTAAAGTCAGGTATCTTAAACGTTCTAGGAAATGGATTGGCTCTATCAATCCATTCAGGGTAAGGTTTTTGACCTATTTGCCTCTGATTTTTCCTAGAATTATCCCCAACTAGTCTTTAGACTAGTGCCTCAGCTTGTGCTGCCAATGGATCCTCATGCGTTCCTGGATAGCCCATATTCCCATTCCCCATGTTTCCTGCTTGATCATATGCAGGATTAGGGTTATAATTGAAAGGTTGATTTTGATAACCTCTCACAGGGATCTCCTGGTGTTGCATAAAAGCAGGATTGGCTGCACTTTACGCCATTCGCGGTGGGAATGTGTGTCCATTTGTGGGCATCCTCTGCTGATAAGCACTAGTTGCTTGGGCAAATGGAGCTTGGGGTGGATTATACCCCGAAATATTCCCATAATGAGGCGTACCAGCCATAGTTGGTTGGTTATGAGGCATGTAGACATAGGGTAAAGGACTCCCAACCATATTTGGTTGGTTAAGAGGCGCATATGCATGCGGTGTACTATTTTTGTTTGTAACAAAAGTATCTTGCCTCTGTCCTCCTTGTGATGGTCCAGATTAATGTGTGTTGTCACCAACTTTTCCACCACCCATGGAAAACGAAGGTTGATGATATCCTGACGCCTGGTGCCAGCCTGGCTCCACGCCCACTGCCATTTCATCACTTCTCCTAAGGTTTCCATGATTACCCTCTCCATGGCTCAAGGGTATTACCCTTGTTTGGTGTGCATGAGAGGAAGTTTGTGGATCGCCTGAAATAAGTATATCTCTAGTTTTAGGGTGGGAGAAATGTACCCTCGGAGGGTAACCTAGTGGAGGAACATCTGACTCTATACCAGAATTTCCCCTTGCTCTATTCAATGGGGCCTCTTCTAAGACCATAACTAGTTTCTCATTTAACTGATAGTGTTTTTCGACTAGTGGTTCTAGACGAGTAACTACTTCAGTGGCAAGAGATGTTGACATTGCCGTGAAAGTTGCACTCATAGTATCGTTGATATCTACAAGTATCCTATCAATCTACCGAGAGTTAATTTCTCTATTCTCTTCACTTAACCTTTGGAGGATGTTTGTGAAGACTTTGGCAGACTCGTGGGCTAAAGTCCTGTAGTTACACTCAAATTGTGTCTCTGACTCTTTTGCCTTCTAAGAGTAAATTCTTTACTATTTCTATGAATTTTCCATACATTTGTTGTATAAGTCCACGACCAGTACTACCTTGAGATGAGCCTGCCCTAGTTTCTAGAGGGGTTGAAGAACTCGTTTCCATGTTTTGGAGACTTGATTCCTCCTGAGCAACTTCCTTATTCTTTTTAGAACGTGTATCCGACATTTTCGTAAAAACAACCGTTTTTTACAATTAGTTCTTCGAAAGTACGAAGAAGAAAATTCACAATTTGATTATGAATCTTCTTCTCCCACTGTTGTCGCCAAAAAACTTGTTGGTGCAAAATCAGTTGGTTGACTTTACAAACAAGTCACTGCACACCCAGTAGTTTGATACTGAATGTCTTGGGAAACTTAGCCCCTGGGGTTACCGGTTTTAATTAGATAAAACCTTGCTAACGTACTTTGTTGCAATTTAATTAAGGATTAAACTACAACGCCTAATAAATTCAGGCGAAATGCAATAAATAGAGCAAACAATAATTAATCTATTAATTCAAGTACAACATTCCCATACACAACACAAACTTTAAGAAAGAATTTTACAACATATAGGGGATCAGCCAGGCTGGACAACTAAAGGGAAGACATGAAGGCTGTTACCTCCATGGTTCCATGCTTCAATTGGAGAATTACAGAACCCGTCGCCAGAACATGTTCTACGTCTAAGGAACTAAACTATAACACCAGAAGGGGGTTGGCTAAGCTACGGCTTGGCTACGTTAAGAAAAGAGTAATTGCAAGTTGTTGTGTGTTTGTGTTGTTCTTTGCTTGATGATCGTTCGGCTATTTATAGAGAAACGTGGTGGTGTGTAACTTTCGTGCTTGCTTGGAGGGAAAACATTTGAATCATCTTTGATTCAAATCTCAACCGTCTTCTGGCGCTGAATAACCGTAGCCTTGTACGTGGATTTGTTTAATGATTGCTCTTTAACCACCTGCACGTTTATCATTCTTGACTTTCATCTCCTGATGATCTTGATGGTCTTCCTCTATTGACTTTGACTTGTATTAACCTTGTCGAATAGGCTTTATGCTCTTGTTGGGCCTTCATGTTAAGACGAAATTAAACCTTTGAGGTCTATTACAATGTACCATAATAAATGCTATTGGACATCTAAAAATGGTGGTAACAATATGTATATCTTTGATACAGTAGACCATCATCTACCATTCAAACATCCTCTACAAACATTCTTTACTAAACATTTTCTTATTACTTAGACCATATTATTTTGGACTGAATCTGTCTGAACTAAACTGAATTTAATTGAAGTAGACTTAATTAACATAAAGCAATTGAAAAACCAAAAAAAATAGGTCTGAAAGAAGAGAATCTTTACACCTTTTAACTTTCATACTACCATATGAATTCTTATGATTTAAAGAACATGCATGAAAGAAGAAAAAGATATGAAATGATATAGAAGTACTATAACAAAGATTTAGGCCATAGACCTAGACCCCCTAGGCTAAGGCGTTGTCGCTCTCATTCCCTTCCCTACTGGACCCTAACCAAATGACACTAATACCTGCCTAACACAACACTCTCTTTTCCTCTATCTTCTCATTACTGTCTTCCCTTCCTTGCCCTTTTTAAAGTCACGAGACCCACCTTTATTATGTCTCTTCTTGTTCTTTCTCTCCCATCAGAAAGACTGAAGAGAGGAGAGAGAAAAGAGTAGAAGAGTAAGATCAAGACGCAGCTGACAGACACCAAGAGTAAACTAAGAGAAAATATAATAAAGTTTCAACTTCACATTTATTTCCTCTTCACCTTCAAACAACAACAGCTTCAAACTCAAAGTTCACTTACTGCATCATCCATGTATGCGTTATCTCCTCTTCTTCTTCTTCTCCTTAATTATCCTTTATGTTTTCTTCTTCTATATTATATATTGTACTAAATAAGTGAGGTTTTTTTTTGTGAATAATTTATGGGGCATATGTTGAAAATGCATAAAATGTTGGTGGGGTGCAGGAGAACAGAAGGGAGCCCATTGGACCTGAACAATTTGCCGGAGGATTACACTAGAGATGGCAAACAAGTAGTGTATGAAGACACTTCCACTTCTGGTATTACTAATTATTTCCCCTCTTTATTGTCCTTTTCCTTTCTTTGGCTTACATAGTACATATTTCTTCTGATTTAATACTTTTTGTTGACCAAAATTAAGTACTTTTATGAACTTTGTTAATCAAAATACATGATATTGAACAAGTATTATACAACATAATCAAGCCAAAAATATATGGTGTAAAACAAAACCTACTTTCTTTTTTAAATACATGATTTTAAAATAATATACATAAATTAGGGTTTAGGTTTAGCTTTTGTTCATTCTTAACAAAATTTTACATTCATCATATTAATGTATATCTTTTATAATCTTTTTGATATTTGCAGGGCAAAAGAAAAAGAAGGACAAAGATGAAAGTGGGAAGGTGTATGAGTGTAGGTTTTGCTCACTCAAGTTCTGCAAATCACAAGCTCTTGGTGGTCACATGAACCGCCACCGCCAAGGCATGTTTGTGCGCTTTATTAGTATTTCCAAATATAGTAATCTTTTAAGAGCTTTTTAATAAAAACGCACCATTCCCTAGAATACATCAATACTACATACTATATATAGATGCTAAGCCGGCGATCGAGCAGGTTCTAGAGTAGGAAAGGCGTAGTCACATCACAAAACACTTTAATTTTCGTTGTTCTTGTTTTCTTCTGATAGTATTAAATAATTGTGCATTTACTGTAATTACAACTAGATTTTGATTGATAGATAGACTTTTTATGGTTGTCTCCGCTGATTTGATTGATGTGAAATCTACATATTAAATTTTGATTTTGTAATCTAGGCTTTTTTGGGCTATGACTGCTGCTGACTGGTGAGGTTGGTTGTTTGTGTTTGCAGAGAGAGAGACAGAAACGCTAAACAAGGCTCGTCAACTGGTCTACAGCTCTGAAAACCCTCCCTCCATTCCTCACCACCACCCTCACTCTCATCTAGGGTAAATTTCTCCTTTATTTTTTGTGTTAACTGTCCCAAAAGTATTCAAGAAAATGGTAGCTTTTTGTAATGGTAATAATGGCGGCTATAATGATCACTTCCTTCATCCCTATATCAAATTGTCATTTAAGATGTAGATCATATCACATTTACAAATAGCAATAATAATAATAATAATAAATTATCGAATAAAATGGTACACAATAATGGACATGATATTGGAATTTGTATTTCTTTCATATGAAATGAATTTTAACCATTATAACTCAATGTGTTGTTTGTCAATTTAATTGTTAATGTACTTTGATGGCTCAGTTTGATATAAAACAGTAAATGTAACCTATTTTTCCTCTTCTTCTTCATTGGAAAATTTTAACTTTTTAAAATTCGAATACACAATTCTAATTATGAACATCCTCAATTGCGTATAAGTTAAAATTATATAAAACTAATAATTCAAAATTACACATAATTAAAGATGAATCAAACACAGTTCAATTCATGAGAATGTTTTGATTGTTATGTTAATGAATTTTAAGAATAACTTTCTAACTTTGATCACGAAAGTGAAAATGTTCCAAAACTGCATCGCTGGATGTACAAAATAAAAACCATCTCTGAATGTTATTATTAGTTGTTTTATTTTGACGTGTTAGTCATAAATCTAACTTTGACAATACTTCTTATCATTGATAGATCATAAAAAATAATTGCTACTAAGTAATATATTATCGGTTTTGCATGACCTCAAGGTATATTTATATAGTATTTAAATTTTCAGTTTTATTACTACTAAATTATTAAAATTGTGCATCACCAAATATAAAATTAGAAGTGGAACAATTTAAACAAACAAAGTGATAATTTCAAAAGCAAAGGCAGTACACATTATAAATTGAATTTAAGGAAATTATATATTTGAGTAACTATGTAACTAATTTTGGAAAATTACTACTTTGACACTATTATTTTTCTAACATGAACCCCTTCCAAGTCTACGAATGTACAAAATTCTAAATATGTAAAAATGTAGCAAAATATTACCTTCAACGGCAGAGAATGTGCTAGCCTCGCTCTATTTGATAGATCTCAAATTAGGATCTAGTATTAAAACGCAAATAAAAATTCAATTTTGACACTCAAAAGTCAAAACCCTTTGAATTCAACTTTTTGAAGGCCTCTTAATAAAAGATAAGGAGTCTTTCTGTGGAGATTTCAAGAGAAATGATAAATAATTCAAATAGTATCAAGTAGAAGAATTATGAGTAATTATATGCGTCAGAATCCCAAATAAGAGACAGACATATAATCTCTCATCCATTGCATGCTATCTAGTGGCACAAATGAAATTAGACTAACATTTAGAGACACTAAATAGGGATAGTATTCAGTAGTATGATTGCTCATTCAAATAAATTGAACATTAGTTTTGTTTATTATTTTCCTTTTTGGGTAGGTCTTATGTGTCAGCAGGTGCAATATATCACCAGCCATCTCCTCCAGTTTACCCAACAAGACCAATAATGTTCTCCGGTGGTGCATCATCAACGGTTTTACAGCCACCACATAATCAACCACTACAATATCATCATCAGTCATGCTTGTACACCACAACTACGCCACCACGTATCAGTCCATCAGGGGACTATTACATGGCACACGGTCATGCACTCACCGGATCATCCCCTACAAACTATACCTGCATCGGTGCACCAGTCGGCATACCTGGACTCGGTGAGCCGCCTCGAGGGCGAGACGGACTCGACCCGGAAGACGGGCTTACAAGTCCATACTAAGGGTTTAATTTACTCAAATAGCACGCAGGAAAATATGCTAGTACTCTTGATTATGTTAGGATGATGAGAGAAAAATGGAGGGGCCATGCAAGGAGTAAAAAGATTTTGGTCTTCCTGATCAACAGCTTTAATTTTATTATAATTTTTAATTTATTAATTGTTGCGATAGGTTTTGGAATTATTTTTGAAAAGTTTTCTTGAGCTCACAAAGAGTTGCAGTGTCTCTCTTTCTGAAGAGGAGCAGTAGCAGAGTGGCAGAGAAAGAAAATAAGAGAGAGAAAGTTTGTTTTTTAGGGATTTGGAGGTTTATGAAGAGAGATGAAACTGGAAGAAAAGAAACTAGAGTTAGTGTTGTTGCAGTTGCAGGTGGACAACCAGTTGGATATGAACTATATCTTTTCTTTTCTAAGTCCTCTTCTCCTTTCCTTGTTAGCTACTGTTTTCTTACAATTCTTTTTTTGACTCTCTCCTTTTCTGTTCTTTCTCTTTTGAAATTTTGCATGGGTATTGTAGGAGATAGAAATTAATTAGTAATCACTGTTTCTTATATACTTCATCCGTTTCGTTTTACTTGCAACGATTTGACTTTTACACTACTCACAAACTCCACATTTTTTATCTTTGGTGTTTTATAGTTAAGGAAAAATATAGTCATGTGAGATCTTGTTAATTAGATTCGTCTCAATGTGTATTTTCCAAATATCTACTTTTTATATTTGTTAATTATCGGTAATTAAAGATATTCTTGGTTGAAGTTGGCAAGCGTGAAAGTCAAATGGACGAGAGGAAGTATATATATTTTACAGTACGATGAAAGAGACTCACTTGAGGAGGGAATAAGGGGAATTCTTCAAATAAGTCACATGAGGTTTGATTCATAGAGCTCAGGGATATGAGATGGGAAGCGATACTACTACTACACCACCTCAACCTCCTATTTCTTTTATATATATTTATAAGTGATATTACCACTTTCAAGAAAAATTTCCATATTTATTAAAGATCAATTTCAACTAGTGAATTACATAAGAGAAATAACCTGAAAAAAAATAAGTAAGTAATATTATTGTCAATTCTGTATGAATTAGGGGAAGTGATATACAAAAATCAATAAGTAATAGTTTCTTATTTATATTTTTTTATATTTTTTTGGTGTATTCTTATCTAGTAACTATCTCTACAACTAAATAACAAATCCTTTGTTCTCTTTTAGTTGCAATAAGGGGAAAGCTATATTAATTAAGTTGAGGAGAAAGATAGAGAGAAAAAATCTTTCAAATAGGTAATGCTTTTGAAACTTTTGAAAAAAAGAAGTTGTGCAACTATAAGAGAAGGAAACAAGTATACACTATTTCCTAGATTTTTATACATTACGGGCTCTTGAGTTTTCATTATTAATCGATATTTTCTTGTGTAGAAGAGATAGTGACAAAAAAATAGAAGCGAGAAAAAGAAGGTCGTTACACAATTGTAATGAGAAACTAGTTATTAGGCTCGAGCGATGCCCCAGGTTATTAATATTTTCATGTCAAAAGAGAGCATATAATGTTGCATAGTTCATTGGTTAGAATTTTACTATATTAACTTGAGGCCACGTGGTCGAATCTTGTACGAAACATGTTTCTAAAATTTTAATGTATGTTCATGACATGGAACGAAACAACTAAAGGAACAGTGCCACGTGACGTGTAGTCTAGCTTTAGAACGCCTTTTAATATATTTGTATAAATATGTATCTTGATCTAATGATGAGACTCAAACTTTTCATTTGAAAGTAATGCACCATTTTTTGGCTCTACAAATTATGTAAAATAAAGAAAAAAGAAGAAAGAGAAATAAACAAAACCAAGTTAGAAAATACACTTTGCCTCGACTGTTACACAAACAACAACAACCACCACCTAGCCTTCTACCTGCCTTGTGAACTCCTAGGGAAACGTAGTTAACACAAATTAGTGAACCACATAAATTTAGTGTGTTGTTTGTTGGGTTCTTTATTTTACCTTTTTTTATCACTGTTATAATAAATAATGGATATTTTTCAAAGTAACAACAATAATAACAAATGTCATAACTTATTTCAAAGTAATAATATCGTCCATATGAGACTATTACGTCGTGTAATTTGTAATCTGTTGCTCCATCAACTTTACAAAGTGAGCCTTAGATGTTGAAAGGGATATGATCCAATAAATTATAATAACAAAGATTATAATGTTAGGGTGTTCATTTCAGATAATTTGATCCGATCCGATTCGATTCGAAAATTTGAATATCCAAAAATTTCAAATTGGATAAAATATGATCCGGAAAACTTCAGATATCCAAAATTTCGGGTCTGATAATCAAATATCGGACCATTTTTATTTTACTTTTTATTTCTTGTGAAACCAAGTTTTGTAGCCACTTTTTATAACTTAGTTCTCCATTTTTTATGGAAACATTTCATTTAATAAGATGTGCATTAATACTAAGAACTGATAATAAGATGGTCATAAATAAGATGGCCATTTTCTTTGTGATACAATTAGTGCATTGATAAGTGCATATGATAACATCATTAAGTTGCATATTATGGTATATTTTCATGTAGGATTAGAGCATTTACATAGCATTTGTGCAAATTTGGGTCCCTCTTTATACTACGGTGCTTTCGTGTGTTTTTTGGTCTTTTGATGCAATTTCAAATATTGTGGACTCCTATTTGAGGACATGATAATTGAGACACTTGGATAACCTTTGAAAAGATATATCATATGCCCAAAACAGATTGGAATTGAAGAACATACAAACCGCTATTCATAGTTGTGCCAAATATGACACATTTTCAATAGCTTTCCAGTGACATATAAAAAATGATAATGAGATAATTCAAACTAGGTTGGAAACTAGACTTCAATAGCTTTCCAGTGATATATCACATGTGTGAAAGAAAACCCTGGATCAAAAGTTATAGTTGTTCGAAATTCAGATGAAGATTCTGAATTTACAGGTCAACATGTCCGTGTCACTTTTGACACGCTCGTGTCCTTTGTAGGGTATTTTTATAGTAGTAGCCTAGTAGGTCACTACACCCGTGTCATTATTGACACGTCCGTGTTGGTCCGCTTCGTAGTATGACTTATTTTGTCACTTTTTATTATTTTAGGAAACTATATATAATTAATATTTTATTCCTTTTATCACGGTGCTTAGTTAATTTTATATACTCTTTAGGGTTTGTAGAGAGAAGTTAGAGGGAGAAACTTGTAGATCTCCATTGTTCTTCAAGACTCTACCTTTGTTACGTTACTTCAAGTATTAGTTTTCTTCTTGTTTTCTCTTTGTTTTCTATTATGAAGTTTAACTATTGTTCTCTAGTTTATTCATTTATTTTAATTATGTTTGAATAGATCTTTTATATACGGGTTAAAATGAACACTATTATGAATTAATTCAGGATTATACCTTTAAATTCCCTAGTTCATTGTTTAATTGTTCTTGCTTAATTGATTGTGCATATTCCAGTATAAGATTAATGATAATTGGTCTTATTATGATTCCTTTGACTTAATTACAACGGGAGTCAAGTTTTGACAAATTTGAATATTTTTTTTAGGAGCGTGAATAATATCTATATGGGAATAAGTTGATTGGGTTGCTAGGAACTTAATTGTGATGATAAGCATGATGTCTCTTCTTGTATGCATCCATGGAATAGGTATGAGTGCTTATTTAGGGAATCCATAGATATTCGGAAGAGGTTCATGGTATTATTAGGGTGCATTACTTCTCGTGATTTTTCATTACGGTTTGGGTTGGGGTAGGAATTCTTATCAACTATAGGTCTTTTATTCATTTTATACATTTATTAGCTTATTTTATACAAATCATGATCATCTTTATTAGTTTTACCATTGTTTAAGAGCTAATCATAGAACAACTTTCTATCTATGGGATCCACCTTGACTTCCCTATTGCATTACTAGAGGATTGGTTAGGGTATTTATCTTTGTTAGATGCGCAACACGCCTATGAAATGTTGGCGCCGTTGCTTAGGAGATAATATGTTTTATTTAGTTTTTATTGTTGGTGAAACTAAACTGTATATATATATATATATATATATATATATATATATATATATATATATATATATATATATATATAATTTTTCTTTCCTTTTGTGAATAGGTTATTTTTTTGGGTAATTGTAGACACATAGTCGTCTCTTCCTATTGAGTACCCAATAATGAAACATATCGTAGCCCTAATTGGTCCAGTCCAAAGGAAGAGCACTCAGACGAGCTAAGCCCAAAAGCATTTTGAAAATAAGAAATCTATTTATTAAATCCAAGCCCAATTTTAAAGGCCCAATTAATTATTCTTGATAAGTAATTGTATTTTTTAATATTCTTATTAATTATTCCTGATAATTATTTTTTAATGACATACAAAAAATCAGATTTATATTCCTTAAGATAGCCGATTTCAGATTTCATGAGATAAAATTTCACCAAAGATAAAAAAGAATCTTTAAATGAAAGAAAATCGCGCAAATCTACGTTGTGTCAAGTGCGCCAGGTTGCGTTAACGTAGCATAGAAGCAATTTACAAAACGATGGAACACGTTGAAGCTCGTGCTGGACGCAAGAATCATCCGCTGAATGCATGACCCGTGCGCGGCTCGCATGGCCTTGCGCCGATGCATGCAACGCATGAGCAATACACGAGATGCATGGTTTTGTGTTATATTTTCCACGTAGTTTTCGGGTTTGTTTTCCTATAAATAGTTTTTTGGACGAAAACTTTTCACAACTGGACATACACCCTTTCAATACTTCATACACTTCTTACACATATACTTTAATACACTCTCAAACTCACATTCAAACACATTTATTAAAACTCCGTTGAAGATTCAAGATTGCTCCTAATGCAAATATTCATATAAGACTCAAGCTATTACAAAGGTATAAATAATACCAATTTAATTCCTATTTTCCTAACAATCTATTTGTAAAAATGTAGATCTTACAAGAATTTGTGCTTTCTTGTATATTTTACTCTAAATCTCTTTTTTTATATATATTTTTTTATTATTCTACATTATTATTATTCATATGCATGCATGTATGCTTTAATACGTTTAGAACTGCACGTGTTTTTTTGCTAATTAAAGACCTAAATAAATGTTCCAACGCTAAAGTCGGATAATTTGGACAATTGGATTAGGCACTAATACATAATTGTCAATTTGCGTCAGCTTATTTGCGTCGCACCCTCGAAGAACTGACGCAAATTACCAATTTGCATCGGATGGGCCTCGGGTCTGACGCACATGTGACAAGCATTTGGTTTTTGGGTCCGCACATATGCGTCGGACCCTCAAGCCATGCGACGCAAAAGCTTCGGATACAAGAATGTGCGCGCGGACCCGAGGCCCATCCGACGCATATCTTTGACATAGCCTTCACAGTTATGTGCGTCGCACCCAGCACACGTGCGATGCAAAAACTTCGGATGCTAGGATGTGCGTCGGACCACATGGCCCATCCGACGCATATCCTTGACAGCCCATTAAAAAATTTAATTTTGTGCGTCGGATCTCATGGTCGTGCGACGCACATAGCAAAGAGCTTCCCCTTTTATTTTCAAATTAAACCCTACCACTTATTCAGAACCAGCCGTCTCTCTCTCTCATACCCTACCACTTATACTCTTTCTTCCCTCACGCGTTTCTCATCCACGGTAAGTCTTCTCTTTCTATCACTTCATCTAATTTTTTCTTCGTCTTATTCACTCTTTAAATTTTTCTTCAATCGATTCATTTTCGAAGATCCCTAATTTTTCCTTTGTGCCGGAAAACACTGTTATTCACTTTCAATTCTATTCTTTTTTTTGTTCGATTTTACCTATTTTTTTTTTCTTTTCAGATGAGATACATGATCAGTTCTTGCATGTTTTTGTTGATTGTATTTTCTCGAATTCAAAGAGGTCCGAATTTCCAGAAATCCAAGAAGAACAAGATAAACGGAATAGAAGAAGAACGAAAATTCAAGAAAAATCGAGAATTGAAGAAGAACGAGATGTTCGAACGAGAAGAAGAACGATAAGTTAGATCTGATTTTTTTGGTGTTTTCTTTTTTTGTATGTTAGATCTGATTTTTTTGTTTCTTAATTTCGTTTTTTTATTTTTTAATTTTGTATATATTCTGGTTCAATTTTTATAGTTTAAATCCCTTGGTGGTTTTTAGACTTTAATTGATTGAATTTTTTTGGGTGTTGGTGAATTTTGTATCCTTTTTTTTTATTTTTCAATTCAGCGTTATAGTTTCGTTTTTCGTCTTGATTTTATTGTTTAATTGATTGAATTTTTTGTTGTGTGGTTGATGATATTTTTTGTTTGGAAAAATTCTGAGGTTAATTTATATAGTTGAATTGTAAATTTGTTGATTTTGACTTCAATTGGTTGAATCTATTGTTGATAACTCAGCTGCTTGAATCTAAAAGTATATTTCATTCTTTCTTTTTTTGTATCACACGAGTGCGGGTAGTGAATCGCGTTCAGAATTTATGTTTTTTTAACAAAATTACCCATTTGCGTCGGATGTAAGGCAAAGTCCGACGCAAATGGGCTTTTTAAAAATAAAATAATGATTGATTTGCGTCAAACCCTTCCCAACATGCGACTCAAATGAGTCTGGGTTGTGGCTTGGTGTCTCCATATGCATCGCATGTTAAGCATCGTGCGACGCAGATGATAGACCATTTGCGTCGCGTGTTGGGCAGGGTCCGACGCAAATAGCTCTCCAACTGCGTCGTGTCCTAGTCCGACGCAGATACTGTATCCTGATCTGCGTCGAGACTCGTGCCGTCGGACCCATGTCCGACGCAAATGGGCGCCTCGCATCCGACGCAAATCATCGATTCTGTACTAGTGAGGTTCCCAGTAAATTTGATAACATGTTAGACTAAAAGTTAGTCTTTTGCGTGTTTAATAAAATGATATAGATTAATTTTCACATTGCTTAAACATATTGCGTGGTTATTTAATTACATAAACCTAAACATGAATTGTTATTAAGTTAAGGCTAGCAGTGGTCAAATGTGATTCCTGATAATGTTCGAACCCTCACCCCCGAACTCAAGTTGTGGTTCAATGACCAACTATGGAGTCATGACGAGGAAATCTACATTGGATATGTCACTAAGTAGCCCCTAAGATTTCGCAAAATCCAATTAGGTTTATGAGTCTTTCTTTAAAGACTTGTTGGCGACTTCAAAAACGTTTTTTCAATAAAACCCTTCAATGAGGTTTTTAAATGCGCACTAACACCGCATAGGCGAATAAAAATACATTATAACTGAACTCCATATCCCAGTGTCCATGAAGACAACCGCTTAAGTCTAGTGAAGCTAGCATTCCTTATCGCCAAAGTCCAATCATTTAGCCCATTTGCTTGCATAGTCCACTCCATATCTGCATTTGCATATAGTTAGGCTCATGTCTCCATCACTTCAAACCTACCCTATTCCAAAAACCATATTATTTCCTAACCATCAATCTCATGATCATTGCTTATTTCAAAACTCAGTTCCAAATCTTACAAGTGAGGTGCATTTGATTCTATTCAGGACCCATCGAGAGATTACAACTTAAGAAATCCTAATGGAGAAACAAGACGGCGTGCTCACTCCAAAGCGCTTCAAGCACACTATCACCACCCCAACTTCACTTAGAGTCATGATATTACTTTTGAATGCCTTCACAATAGAGGCGTGATCACTTCTATAAGGTCTACTCCGAACCCTGTACCTAGCTAAAAACATCAATCAAAAGGTGAAACTTAAACTTCTACTGCAAATACCATCAATGTGCTACAAAACATGGTTGATGACAATATACTTCTAATACTTCCTACAATAAGAGTTAGCATAATCAACAACCCCTTGTGCAGTGTATCGACAATTCAATAGGCTTAGTCTTTTATTTTCGGCTTTCTAGGTTGAGTCAGAGAGTCCTTACCCTAAGCCATTTCCGTCATTTCCTATGAAGTCCATGTCACTCTAGGACTTCATTTATCATAGCTTTTCCTTTTCATGCATATCATTATATTTTTCTTTTTTATTTTCATTGGCCTTTCACCATTATTTATGCTTCGAGTTCGATGATGAAACTCAAACCAATTTGTCTCTCAATGACCTTGATTAATAAAAAAAATACAAAAAATAAAATGGACATACATTGGAATAGGAGTTCTTTCCCTCTCCCCCATCACTTCAAAAAGCCATTACATTCGTAAACTATCATCTCAATTATCCTCATACTAAATAAACCCTTCAAAGCTCCATAAAATATAATCCTTTATAATTAATCCCCAGCGGAGTCTCCCGCCAAATTGTAGGTGTGTTTTTATTGTCTATGCGGGCTTGGACATACCTTGAATAAGGAGTTAGGATTGATATGGGAGTTTGAAAAGGTTTGAGGTTTGAATGTAGGTTTGATAGGTGTGTCGCTCATCTAACAAAGATAAATAACCTAACTAATCCTAACTATGTAGTAGGGAAGTTAGGGTCGATCCCACATAGAGAAAGTTGTTATATGATTAGCCCTTATATAATGGTAAGACTAAAGAACATTAATATCAATACACTACAAAAAAACGCTCATATAGCGACGGAATTTTAGAAACGAATTTGTATCCGTTTCTAATTTATAGACGGAAAGTTAATAATCCGTTTCTAAAATAATATAGAGACAGATTTTAAAATCCGTCTCAAATTAGATACGGATTTTAAAATCCGTCCCTAAGTTAGAGACCAAATTACAAAATCTGTTTCTGGTGTGTTTTACCAATTTGTCCAGACTTTGTCAAAAAAGTTAGATCTAATTTAGAGACGGATTTTTAAATTCCGTCTCAAATTTGGAGACGGAATTTAAAATTCCTTCTCTAATTAGAGACGAATCTTTAAATTCCGTCTCTAATTAAAGACGAATCCTTAAATTAGAGACCAATTTTCAAATTACATCTCTAATTTAGAGATGGAATTTGAAAATCCGTCTCTAAATTAGAGACGGAATTTAAAAATCCGTTTCTAAATTATAAGGAAGAATTTTTATTTCTGTCTCTAAATGAGGGACAAATTTTAATTTCGTCTCTAATTTAGTCAAGTAGATATGTTTTATAATGCACTTTAGAGAATTTGTCTCTATATTAGAGACGGAAATTCAAATCCTTCTCTAAATTAGAGACGGATTTTTATTTCCGTCTGCTGTTTAGAGACGGATTTAAAAAATTGTCTCTAATTTAAACGTTCAGGTATTCTTAATAATGCATTTTAGAGACGGACTCATATGTACGTCTCTAATTTTAGAGACAGAGTCATATAGTTTTGTTTCTAAATTAGGGACGGATATATACATCTGTCTCTAAATTAGGGACGAATTTTTATATCCGTCTCTAATTTAGTCAAGTAGTTATTTTTTATAATGCACCTTAGAGACGGAAATTCAAATCTATCTCCAAATTAGAGATGAAAATTCAAATTTGTCTCTAAATTAGAGACGAATTTTTAACACCGTCTCTGAATTAAAGACGGATTTTTAAGATTCTTTTATAATATTTCTTTCAATTATTATCAATTCCACACGTAAAAGTAAACAAGTAGTACTTGGTGAAGTTGGTATGAGTTTCTCCTTGTGACTTAGAAGTCACGGGTTCGATTCCTTCCAATTGCAGTTCTTGGGAATGGGGATTCCTCTTACCCTTTCCCCCTGCTTCCAAAAGCCTTGCCTACAAATCCAGATCGGGTTGACTAGAGCGAGGTTCCGAACCGAGTGAGATTCCGAACCGGTAATGGGATCGGGTTGAATCGAACAACTAACAATAGGTGATTTTATAAAAAACGTTCCTAAAATTAGAGACGAATTTCAAAATCCGTCGCTAAGTTTAGAGATGGATTTTAAAATCCATCCCTAAAATTAGAGACGGATTTTGAAATCCGTCCCTAATTTTAGAGACATATTTTGAAATCCGTCTCTAATTCTTGCTACGGAATTAGAAACGGATATTATTCCGTCGCTAAATTAGAGACGGATATTTGGTATTTCGTCTCTAAGTTCGTTTAGCTACGAGGAGTTTAGCAACGGACATAATCCATCTCTAAATCCGTCTCGAAGTATATATAGCGACAGATTTTGACGATTTAGAGACGGATTATGTCTATCACTATAGAGCGATTTTTTTGTAGTGATAATGGTATAGTAAAATATACTAAATCAATATATATATATATATATATATATATATATATATATATATATATATATATAAAACTCTAGAGTTAAGTATCCCCACTAGCATGAATCAATACAATAATTATTCCAACCGCAAACTAATCAATTAAATGTTCACGAGGAAAGGTGACCTTTACAATACCATAAACCTCTTCCGAGTATCTATGACTTCACTACTATGCAATCAATCCTACTCCCGTGGAATCGTAGATATTAAAGACATTAAACTCAACATGCTAATTTTTTAATAATCCATTCTACCTACTCCCGTAGAGAATTTAATTTCCTTAATTTTTTTTTGGTAAACAATTTCATATCCTAAATTGAAATATTCAAATTCGTCAAAACCCAACTCCCGTTGCGATCAAGACAATGGAATCATAACACTACTAGTTAGTTATCCCTAATCTAGTATTGGAATATGCACAATACATTAAGTAAGAACAATTAAACAATTAATTTGGGAATTTGAAGGTATAATCATGAATTGATTCATACCAGGATTCAACTTAACCATAGTTAACAAAACTATAAAAGCGTAAATCGAAACTGTAGAATATATAATAATAAAACATCATGATAGAAAACAAGGAGAAAAGAAGAAGAACATAAATACTTGAATTAATAGAAGAAAGGTAGAGTCTTGAAAAACAATGCAGATCTACAAGTTTTTCTCTCTAACTTATTCTCTCTCTAAAAACCCTAAGTATAAACTAATAATGAGTAAAATAATCTCTAAGCTAATGAAAATAAGATTAAAAGTCCAATTTATAAGCTAAGTATAATATAAACCGACCTAAGTTAGGTCACGCGGAAAATTCGTCAATAAAGCAGGTTGCACGGTCCAAGCAAAATTATGTTGGAATATGCATTTATCGAACTCCCCCAAGCCAAACATTTTATTCTTCTCAAGAAAACCAAACCAATTCACGTGGGAATAGTAAGATGCCCTTCCATACAAGACTTATATGTTTGGATCGTTCAAGAGGGGTGTTCATAAATATTCGACCCGGTCCGTGATTCGGTCGATCCGATCGGATAAATCGGATATCCGATCTAATTTTTTAGTTTTCATATATTTCGGATCGGATTTTCGAAGATTTTCGGATCAGATTTTCGGATCGGATTCGGATCGGAAAATCTCATTTTCGGATATCCTAAAGTATCCGAAACATGGGAATTTTTTTAGGATATTTTCGGAAATTTTCTTCGGATCGGATCATCGGATATTTCGAATAAACCTCACTTTAGTCGAGCACACTTTCTCTCATGTGTTTATTGGTAATGAATTTTTCACTCAAACATATACCAAGTCGACTCGAATGAAGTACTTTTCTTTAAACTTGACTATCATGTCATTCTCCACTTAAAAATGGTGAAAACATGCACAAAGATCATGATAACTTACAAAGGGTTGTAGCGTGGCTAAGGTAAGGGTAGGAAAATATTTGGGAATGTGGTGCTAAAAGCAAACTAGTGGAGAAAATAACACTTTAACATCCATGGCAATTAGATGCAAACGCCACAAAAACTTCTACTAGAAGTTCAATAACACATTGGCAATAAATCAAGATAATACCTATCCCTATTAACTCCAACAAATTCCATTCACCTTTTATTCAATCTTTTATTCCACTTTTTTTATTTTTTATTTTAATTTTTTTACAGTTTTTAAGAATTATGTTACTCAACTTCTTCATCATTCTTTTCAATTTGCACTCACACTATAATTTTAAGCATTTTTTTTTTCTTTCAACATCTTTCTTTCTAATAATTACCATAAAACCACAAAAACAAGCTCAAAAGATGAACTTTAATGCTACTCCACTTAGCAAGGCTTGGGTAGAGAAATCATAAAAGGTTAGAGGCTTGTAATGTAGGTTGATCTAGAGATATGGGATACAAAAGCTCAAGACGGGCTTATCAAAAGGAATAGTATACATGAAATAAAAATCTCTGAACGCTCAAAAGAATGAAAAGAATGGCTCAATCATATCAACACATGCATATGCCACATAAGTCTCAAAGAGTACCAAGGCAAGTTCAAGAATCCTACTTCATGAGGAACTATCACACAAGAAAATAAGAAGACTGATGTAGATCTGTCAGTTTATAAGGCTTGAAAAATCTTCACTGGGCTTATGATTACCAAGTGAAATCAAGTCTTTCTTGGGGAATGTCAACCAATCTTACCACAAACCATTCAAGTTGCAAAACAATCGTACCACGAGGCGGTCAATGTAGTCTAGCTCAATCTTATAAAATTTAATTACAATATCCAACATATGCCCAAATCTCATGAATTATCAATCTCATGAATTAAAACATATATTTCCTGTATTAATGTAAAAAATGCAAAAAGTAAACTAATATGCTCCTGATACTAAGAAAGAAAGAAATCTTAAATACTCACTTCATAGGAATCACGATTGCACTTAGCATGTGCAACAAGTCCTTTAAACCCCTAGGATGCCCTAGTGGATAAGTAAGGTCTCGTGAAAGTTTTCAGAAAGCATACCCACTAAGCCCAAACATTCAAAAATGTAGGAAAAAATTCTATAGTGAACCAAAAAGTAAAATATATATAAAAGATATGACCCAAAGAGTAAAATCTCCCCCCAAGCTAAATAATATTGTCGTCAACG
Source organism: Beta lomatogona (assembly GCA_947646795.1). NCBI lineage: Eukaryota > Viridiplantae > Streptophyta > Magnoliopsida > Caryophyllales > Amaranthaceae > Beta > Beta lomatogona. Next base: position 45,123 of record CANSNZ010001085.1, read on the forward strand.
TGACAAAGAATTATAGGTAGGGGAAGAGAAGAGGAACATCTACAACCACATGATAAGAACAACTTCCTCATTCACACAATCAAGTTAAACTAAAATAAATGGTAAAAAGAGATATGAAGCTCAAAAACTTGAAGACGGGGAAAGGAAATAGTATGCCAAAAGTGTTGTGGGTGAAAACCCTTAATTGAACCACCTCATAGAGCATAAAGTCATGCACCCATAAATTAATCTACGAGAATAACATTTGGAACTCAACGCATGGACCACAATTTGCACCAAAAGTAGAAGTTAATAATTAAATGAAAAATTAAAATTTCCTAAATCTAAAAGTAAAAAGAAAAAAAATAAGGTTAGAAAACTTGGGTTGCCTCCCAGGAGTAGCTCATCAAAGCCCTTAGCAGTTTGTCAAATGCATCCGGATGCATCTCACAAAAAAAGCAAATAATATAAAAAATAAAATAAATGAAAAATAAATTCGTTCTAAAACTCTACAAAACCTACAAAAAGGAAAATCAAAGAAAAAATTATATTCACAAGACAAGGAAAAATAACAATTATTAGTCTTTTTACATGACTTAACTAGTTGGGAAGAAACAGAATGTACATTAATTAGATGATCATAAGAGTCATTCAAAGGGGGAGAAATATAAGAAAAAAAGGAATAAGGTCATGTTTTTGAGAGAAAGGAACATGAGACTCAAAAACAGTAGGTATAACCGAGAAAGACTCATGGATCAACTCACTCTCAGTTTTATGTTCCTTGTAAGGTTTAATCTCAAGCATGGGTTCTTCCTTCCGAAAAACATCCATCACATAGGTCCTTTTCTCAATCTTATCATATTCCCATTAATTCTCATTTATCATCCACCTCTCGTCATCATCATCATCATCATCATTATCATCATTACACGATTGGAGATGAGGATTTTTAGTAGAATAACCAAATTCATATTGGGGTGAATGTTTGAAATCATTCACTAAAATCATATCACAAGTAGAGTGACAATTAGAACAATAAGGAAGTGGTGTAATGTAAGTTTGGGGTGAAGGAACTACTCTAGCAGATAAAGACATCTCCCATTCATAAGTATCTCTAGCCAACCACTCAATTAAATTCCAACAAAAATCAGGAGATTGGAAGAGAAATTCTCCATTAGACATAGATTCTACCACCATATCCTAGTTTCTTTATTTAACCCCTCATAAATCACTCGACACATATCCCATAGTTCAAGTCCATGATTAGGACCAATAAAATCACTAAGTCTATAACAATATTTCCATAACAATTCATTCTCATATTGAGGGAAAGAAAAAATTGCTCTAGAATCATTAAAATGTATATGGGATTCATGGAACATATAAGATAATTCACGAGAACTTATGCAAAAATTGAAAGAATTTTGATGTGATGCATCAAAACTAAAAACATGAGAACCACAAGAATTATGACTATGGTGCCTATCAAAATAATTATCAACATCATAGTAATAAAATGACTCCATGATACGAAAAAAAATCTATTCGCAAAAAAGGGAATATATATATATATATATATATATATATATATATATATATATATATATATATATATATATATATATATATATATATATCTAGTCTCACCAACAATAAAACCTAAATAAAACAAACTATCTCCCCGGCAATGGCGCCAAAATTTAATAGGTGTGCCGTGCACCTAATAAAGATAAATAACCTAACTAATCCTCCTAACTGTGTAGTAGGGAAGTTAGGGTCTATCCCACAGAGAGAAAGTTGTTCTATGATTAGACCTTATATAATGGTAAGAGTAAAGAACATTAATATCTGGTATAATAAACTATAATAAATCAATATATATAAAAAGAATCTAGAGTTAAGTATCCCCACTGCATGAATCAATACAATAATTATTCCTACCCCAAACTAATTAATTAAATGCTCACAAGAAAATGTGACCTTATAAAATACCATAAACCTCTCCCGAGTATCTATGGCTTCCCTAATATACAATCAAGCCTACTTCCGTGGAATTATACATATTAAACACATTAAACTCAATACCCTAATTTCTAATAATCCATTCTACCTACTCCCGTGGAGAACTTCATGTCCTGAATTGAGATATTTAAATTCATCGAAACCCAACTCCCACTAGTAGAATAAATGCTTATTGCTGCGGTGGTATTGCTGCGGTTTTACCCATACGCAGCAATATATAACGAAAAAACAAAAGGTAAATTATAAGATAAACATATTGCTACGGTTTTTTTAAAAACCGCAGCAATATGGTTACAACGGAAACTTTTGCAAAATAGTTGACCATTTGACCAACCATATTGCTGCGTTTTCTAGAGAAAACAGCAGCAATATATTTCCAACGAATTTTTTCAAAAAAAGTTGAACATTTTTTTCCAGAAATATATTTTTGCGGTTTCTGTCAGAAACCGCAGCAATATATTAAAATAATAATAAAAAAATATTATTTTAATATATTGCTGCGGTTTCTGACAAAACCGCAGCAATATCCCCCCAAATCTGGATGTAAAACACGGGTTTTTTTTTTTGGCTTCACTTGTTTCTCTAATTCTCTCTCTCTCTCTCTCTCTCTCTCTCTCTCTCTACTCTCACACTCTCTCACTATCTTCAAATTTCCAGCGAAAAGGTTCCATTTTTCGGCAACAAGGTTTCTGTTTCCGGCGACAAGGGTTACCTAACTCGTTTTTCCGGCGGTTTTCGGCCTTTTGGTGCGGTTTTCGGCCGTGTTTTCGCCCCTCTTTGGTGCGGTTTTCGGCCTTCTTTTGTGCGGTTTTCGGCCTTCTTTTGGTGCGGTGTTCGGCCGGTTTTCGCACTCATCTACTCCTTTCACAGCCGCCAGTGCCACCTTCCCCTTGTCATACGGTTAGTTTTTCATTAATTCTTATTAATTTTCAATTTTCTTTTTTCATTAATAAAAAAATTGGCTTAAATAGTAGTTAAAAATGCTCAATATAATATATATATATATATATATATGATTAGTTATAAGATTTAAGGATTAAAAACTAATTTTGTGATGATTTTGCTTAAGTTTTTGTATGCCCTAGAATGTTATACGGGATTGTTTTTGCATAAGTGTGGTGAATTGTTTGAAGTGATATATATAATGGGGTTATTTTTGCAATGCCTTCATATTAATAGACTCACCAATGGGAAGGGGAAGGGAAATGTAAGGCATGGTTTGGTATTTGTTGTTTGGTTATGACTTGGAATCGCTTGAATGCGATTGTTTGTATGTATAATGCGATTGTTTTTTTGCAATGCCTTCATATTTATAGACTCACCAATGGGAGGGGAAGGGAAATCTAAGGAATGGTTTGGTATTTGTTGTTTGGTGATGACTTGGAATCGCTTGAATGCGATTGTTTTTATGTACATCATAATGCCTCGATACCCGTTCAAGACTTACTCATTAGGAGTAAGTCTTGAATAGTCCCCATTTTGGGACTGTTCTTATACGTCACATCTCACTTAGGTAGTGAATGTGTGTTGATTCTTTGATTCTAAGTGAAATACGGTTAATCATTTCCCTAATTTGTTCTCTGGGTGCATATAAGATAAGCAATTATCTTCATCGTGTACTTGGAGAACTAAAGGGAAATGCTGCCGAATTTTACTTAGAATCAAAGATGATACATGCATTCACTAGTGGGATTGGACCTTTAAGGATGGGTTAGGTTGGAGTGATAAGGACCCAGTGGAAGCATGCATTGAATATTAGTTTGTTGTGTTATATTTATGTGAATTTTTTAATTGATAATAAGTTTTAATGGATGTATATATGTGTGGGGGTTTATAGAAATGGATCGAAGTTGGATGTATGGAAAGCGGAATACGTTGGAGTTCGTACAAGGTGTGAATGAGTTTTGTAAACGTGCTGTAGAGCATCAACAACTTACTTGCGAGGATGAGATATATTGTCCATGTGTTGATTGCTACAATGTGAATACGATTTCTGATATTAGGTTAATAAGAGATCATATTATTCGTCGAGGATTTAGAGCTGAGTATTATATTTGGTTATGGCATGGTGAGAAGGGAAAGTATACTCAGAATAGGGTTATTGTTGATGATGGCACTACACTAGAGGAAAAAAGCCCAAGGGCTGCGGTCAAAAAGGGCCCAAGGGCTGCGTTTTTTGACCGCAGCCATTAGACTAGCAGCCCTTGACATTTAGGAAGGGCTGCGGTTTTTAACCGCAGCCCTTAGCGCGTTAAGGGTCGCGGTCAAGGGAAAACCGTGACCCTTAGTGGGTTAAGGGCTGCGGTTAAGGGCCCAAACCGCAGCCCTTGGTGAGTTAAGGGCTGCGGTTTTAGCCCTTAACCGCACCCTTAACCCACTAAGGGCTGCGGTTTTTCCAAAAAACCGCACCCTTGTGACCTAAAAAAAAAAAAAAAAAAATATTTTTTTTTTTTTAATTTTTTTGTCCTAAATGTTCCCAAACAGTTATATATATATTTAAAGTATCATTTTTCATTATAAATTATGTTTTTTACACGAATATAGAGAAAATAATAACTAAATTACATTAGTTCGAGGTTGCCCTCGAATGTTCGAATTGCAATATATGAGCAGGATCACAACCATCAAAAAATAACCAACCAAAGAACAGCCATGAAGACATTACAACAACTCCACCAAGATCGACATCCGAATCCCTCAAAAGTAAATTTTCTAGAGATGATAGAACACGGCAAATAAAACCAAAACCGCTATAATTTGGAGTTGAAACTATATCTATGCAAGTACTACAAAGCGAGAAAGCTGGACAGACCCACTCCACAAGAACAACTTTCAATTTGTTGATGTTGTAAGTACATGGCGACTTACAATACAACAACAAATGACTAAACAAATGGCTAGCAGTGGGGTTGCGGGAATGGGGGGCGGGGGTCTTGGGCGGGTGGGGGGGGGGGGGGGGGGGGAAGCAGGGGGGTCTTTGGGGCTGTGCTAGGGGTGTAGCGGGCGGGGGGGTAGCGGGGGGGCCGGGGTGGGGTGGGGGGCTAGCGGGGGGTTGCGGGGGGCGCTGGGGGCAGTCTTGGGTGGGAGTCCGGGAGGGAGGCCGGGCAGGAGTCTTGGCGAGGGTCGGGCAGGGAGTCTTGTAGGGGAGTCTTGGGCAGGGAGTCTTTGGCGAGGGAGTGCTTGTGGGGTCTTGGCGGGGTCGCGGAGGAGTGTTAGCGAGGGGGAGGGGGGCGGGGGGGGGGGCTAGCGGGGGCTAAGCGGAGTGCGGTAGGGGCTAAGGGGGCAGCGGGGTTTAGGGGGCGTAGTTTGGGGGGCTGGGGTGTGTAGGTTAACATAGAGCAAAGATATACCGCATACCTTCCCCCAATACTTGCTTATTAATGTTTTAGTTTAATCCCATGTGTCTAGCTTCCATACATCCTTCTCTGTCAATGGCGTTCTCGAACCCAGCTTCATGAGAGGATTCATCCATGAGAAAACAATACCTATCATAACAAAAAAAAAATGGTGTAAGAAGGAAATAGAGAACGGAACATTTGAGACATCAAGAATTTAAGTTCTCTTGATGTGTATCATACAAAGAATAATACAAGCAAGCCACAAAAGCACTCCCTAGTACCTAGTCCCTTCGCATTATGAAGATTTATGAATTAGTGGTCTTAAGAATATAGTTAAAGTTCAAAGTATAAATTAAGATTCCACTGACATCATACATATCAAGATATAGTATATGAGAAGAAAAACATGTATTAACATCCCCTTATTACACCGAAGTGAGTGTAACATTCAAGGATCGAAGAAGCAGCTAATTTATAAAATTAATCAATGATACAGATCTAGCTACAATAGTTTTAAAATTGAGTGCTCAATCAAAAGTCCAACTGGATATTTCTAAGACTAAAGAAAGAGGGAAAAAAAACATACTGGAGAGTAGGTTAACATGCCATTCTGGACAGATTTGCTCTCCGCCCAGGAAGTTCCTCATACTCACTGTATTTCAATTGGTTCATCTCTTACAGAATTAGCATTTCCCATCCCACAATTCACCAAAAGCTAACATGAATCTGAACTATTGACCAAATGCAACTAAATAAATGAGTTATAAGTTGTATAAATATAACCAACATGAACTATTATAAAGTATTAGACTATTAGAAAATGATGCAAATCATGAATGCACAAACAGTGGTGTTTAAAGAATGATGCATCTTCATTATGTGGTGTCGCTAAATGTGATGCTGATTTGAATGTATGTTATCCTTCAGCATTGGAAGTGAAGAAGGGGAATAAAGTGGTTGGGTGTAAAAGTGCTTGCTTGGTGATGCAATATGCAAAGTACTGTTGTACTGGGAAGTTCTCAGATCCTAAAACCTGCAAGCCAACAGTGTTTGCTAATCTGTTTAAGGCCATTTATCCAAAGGCTTACACTTATGCCAAAGGCTTTCAACCTAAGCCAAATGGATGAGAACAGATGATATGATTAGAAAAAGACAGCTACGTGAGAAGCCTTACCTCTGAAATTAGCACTATCTACCCATTCAATAATTCATCATCAAATTAAATTGAAATTAAGCTAAAGATTAGAAAACTAGACCTGAAAACACGACTACCCACATTGGCAAACGAAGGAGTAAATTATCATCTAACAATTTTTTTCTTAGCACAGAACATAATGAAACACTTTATGTAATACTGAAGCAAGAACATAACTATTTAAAAATTCTAACAAGAACAAAAAGAAATTACCAGCAATGATAAATAGCCTTTTGAACTGAAAAACTTTGGATGATCCTGCCATCTTTGATTGCCAAATTCACTGCATTCACCCCCAATATCATATACATTTGTCAGACTTTGCTTAAATCAAAGAATGAACTATTACTGTGATTTCGATAAGCGTATTTCAACAACTCAACCGAACTCGAGTCCGAAAATGTGGTATAATTCTATTATATATTTTCAAGAATGGCAAGACTTTAGGTTTTTCTCCGAATTAACTTCGATTTTAGAAATGCGAAGATTGGTAAAGATGCAAATAAACGTCTTCTTGTATTATCAGTGATTTCTTATTAGTTTTAGTTTTCTACCCACATGATAAAACTTTTAGTACTTAAATAAGGTTATTAACTTATTATTACCGGAACATGCATTACAAATCTCCAAACATCCCAAAATAGACGAGAAGAATTTCTACCCACTAAAATGAAAAATTGAAGACTTGGAGATAACACCAAATTACGGAATATGACATAGATTATTCATAAATTTAATAACTCAAAAGTTGAAGAAAATCACATCTCATAACATAATGGAAAAATGAATAAGAACTATATCGTCGCGCGAATAAGAAACTAATCCCTAACTATTACAACATTCACACACTAATCAACAATTAAGAGCATAAAAAAAAACTAAATTCTACAAGAAAAAAACCCATAAAAAACAGAGAAAATGAAATAATCCAAGAAAGAACCCGAAATCGAACTCGGGGAAGAGAACCACCAAAGAAGGAAGAAACAGAGAGGAGAACAAGGAGAGGAAAATCATGAAGAACAAGAGACCAAGCGTGACGAGAACTCGAAGAGCCGATGAAACGACGAACTCGAAAGCCAATTGAACGGTTGATGATGTTGTTATTGTTTAAGAGAGCAGGAGAGGGAAAATTGGAGATGGTTGAACATGAAGAAGATGAAGGAGCCGAATAGGGTAGAAGATGAGAAGCCGAATGGAAATCGTAGCACCGACGCCGCAGAGTCCGAGTTTGGCCGGCGTCGGTGCCGGCATGTCGGAGTTGTTGTTGAAGATGCAGGAACGCGCATGGGTTTTGGAGTCGCCGGTTGAGCGTCGCCGGAGTTGATGAAAGAAATTCGGCGCCTGTGAGAGAGAGGGAGAGGTTAGAGAGAGAAAGAGGGAGGTGAGACGATTAGAAATTTAGGTTAGTGTTGTGGCTTTGACGCTTTGTGCGTGGGAATAGATTGGAGGGAGTTTATTTCGCATTTGGGCCCCTCAAGGGCTGTGGTTAGCCCAAAAACCGCAGCCCATTATCTTAAAGGGCTGCGGTTTTAAGGTTAACCGCAGCCCTTCATATTAAGGACTGCGGTTTTCAATAAACCGCAGCCCTTGCACTGCAGCCCTTGTCTTTTTTTCCACTAGTGCTAGTATCTCATTCGAGATTGATATGTCGAATGTTGGGGCAGAGAATGAATTTGTGATTGAAGATCATGTTAGGATTGAAGGTGATGATGACGTAGGTAATGAAAATGATCATGGAGATAATAGTGACACCGAGGATGAAGAGTTTGGTGATGATCGATTAGATGAGATGTTGGAAGGGTTACGTGACCATTTTAAAGAGCAGCCACGAGTGTTTGACAGTTTGTCTGAAGCTGCTGGGAAACCCCTTTATCCAGGGTGTACAAAATACACTCAATTGAGTGGGGTTTTAACCCTTTTCAACATCAAAGCGAAACATAATTTGACTGATGTAGGCTTCACAGAACTCTTAGAAGCTTTACAAGATATGTTTCCTGAGGGTAATTTATTACCAAATTCCACCTACTATGCCAAAAAATTAATGTGTCCTTTGGGTTTAGAATATGAGCGGATTGATGCATGTCTGAATGATTACGTGTTGTATCGAAATGAGAAAGAAGACCTTTATGAATGCCCGAGGTGTGGTAAGTCCCGCTATAAATTGCCGGATGGGGTTGAGCCTGGGCCGGGCAATACGGGTCCTTCTGCGAAAGTGTTGTGGTATCTTCCAATTGTGCCAAGGTTTAGGAGACTATTTTCTATCAAAGAAGATGCAAAGAACCTAAGATGGCATGCTGATCGGAGAAAGAAAGATGGGATGCTTAGGCATCCAGCAGATTCTCCTCAATGGAAGGCTGTAGATTCCAGATATCGGGAATTTGGTCAGGAAGTTAGGAACTTGAGACTTGCATTGTGTACGGACGGAATGAACCCTTATGGTACTTTGAGTAGTCAACATAGTACTTGGCCTGTTCTGTTAGTGATATACAATCTTCCTCCATGGTTGTGCATGAAGCGGAAATATATTATGTTGTCTCTCTTAATTTTCGGGCCTAAAGCAAGGGAAATGATATAGACATCTATCTTGCACCTCTCATCGAAGATCTCAAAAAGATGTGGGGACGAAGGTGTTATGGTATTTGATGCGTATTCCAATGAAGATTTCAGGCAATTTGTCGGGGTATAAGGTCAAAGGAAAAAAGGCATGTCCCATTTGTGAGAATGGTATGGATGCTACACATTTGCCACATTGTGGGAAACATGTCTATATCATTAATAGACAATTCCTACATAATTCTCTTCCATATTGAAAGAAAAAAGCACCATTTAACGGGTTAGTTGAAAATGCTCCAGCTCCTAGACCGTTGACCGGAAAAGAAGTTTATAATCGTGTTAAGGGGATGAGCACAATATTTGGTAAGGGGGTTAAACCTTCGGAAGACGATGGTGTCATTTGGAAAAAGAGTCTATATTCTGGAGACTTCCTTATTGGAAATACTTACCAGTTAGACATTGTCTCGATGTAATGCACATTGAAAAAAATGTTTGTGATGTAATTATTGGTACTCTGTTGAATATGCCGGGAAAAACTAAGGATGGTCTGAAAGTTCGCAGAGATATGGAGAAATTGAAGATTCGGCCTAATTTATGGCCAAAGGTTAAGGAAAAAACTAAGAAAGGAAAGGGAACAACAACATATTTGCCTCCAGCTTGTTATACATTGTCTAGGCAAGAGAAACGATTGTTCTGTGAGTGTTTATACGGTATTAAGGTTCCCACTGGATACTCATCTAACATGAGAAGACTTGTTTCTTTGATTGATCTGAAATTAATTGGGCTGAAGTCCCATGACTGTCATGTGTTAATGCAAGTGTTTTTGCCGATTGCAATACACGGGATTCTTCCAAAACATGTCAGGCTTGCCATCACGAGGTTGTGTTCATTTTTCAATACCATATGCAACAAGGTACTTGACCCTGATAAGTTGGATGCTTTGCAAAATGAGGTGGTGATAACACTTTGTCAATTTGAGATGTATTTCCCACCTTCTTTTTTTGACATTATGGTTCACTTAGTCCTTCATTTGGTAAGAGAGATTAAACTGTGTGGTCCTGTGTTTTTAAGATGGGCATACCCTTTTGAGAGACATATGGGTTCTTTGAAAAAGAAAGTAAGGAACCCAGCAAGACCAGAGGCGAGTTTTATTCATGGAACAATTGCCGAAGAGGTTGGAGGATATTGTTCTTCTCATTTTGCTAAGGCTGTGACGATAGGCCTTCCAAAGTCCAGACACGAGGGAAGGTTAGAAGGCAAGGGTGGTGTCGGGATGCGACATATTTCGCCTTCATTGAGTGAGTTGAATAAAGCTCATATTTTCGTGTTGCACCATGTTACTGAAGTTAATCCATACTTAGAGAGACATATGCGTGAATTGCGCCACTAAAACCCGTCAAAAGGGGAGAGGGCGTTGATGAATGAGCATAACAGGTCTTTCATTGATTGGTTCCATAATAAAGTAATTGGTGAATTGTCTGCAAACGACCATCATGTACCCGATACAATTAAGTGGTTGGCATACGGTCCACGTGACAGGTTTAAATCGTATGAGGGGTATGATATCAATGAATTTACCTTTTACACTGAACGTCAAGACAAGAAATCAAAGGTGGTACATAATTGTGGGGTTTCAATGGTTGCATCATCTAGGAAGTATGCGAGTGCAAAGGATAAAACTCCGATTGATGCTAAACAATCATATTATGGGATCATTCAGGAAATATGGGAGCTCGATTATTGTGACTTCACTATGCCTATTTTTCAATGCAAGTGGGCGGATAATAGTCGTGGTTTGCGAAAGGATGAGTGTGGTTTTACTCTAGTCGATATGAGTCGTCTGCGTGACATTGAAGAACCTTTTATCCTCGCATCACAAGCAAAACAAGTGTTTTATGTATCTGATCCTGTAGACACTCAGTGGTGCATTGTTGTTAATGGTAAAAGGCGAATTTTAGGAGTTGGTGATGTTGACGATGAAGAAGAATATGATAAGTTTGATGATATCCCCCCTTTCTCAATCCCAAGTGATGATATGATGGATGTGTCGATCTGAAAATAGTTACATGCGAATGGATCACCAGGGAAGGTATAACGGTCATCGAAAGCGACCTATTGACCAAAATTAAAGGTAAAAAATGTTCTATATGAGTAATTTGAATACTATATTGATGTACTTATAATAAATTTCATTACAATAATGTGTTGATATATATTGTTTTAAATTTTGTTAACACCTTTTGTTGTTTCTATGTATATGTTACAGATATGGCTAGTGACGGTTCGGGCGATCAGTCATCGGATTCCGATGCACCATTTCACCCGGAAAAGGAGGCTGACCAGGGGGAGGACAGTGATCGTCTTTGCGAGATGCGTTTGATGCTTGGATGGAAAGAATGGATGTAGAAGGCGATAGAAATGCTTTACTTGACATTGAGGTGACATCTGATCCACGTCAGCCACCCCCCTCAGGTTCGTGATTATTGTAATATTGAATATGTCATTTATTTGTTCGTTCTCTAATTTAGTTTCCTTATTTTGATTCTTAGATCCTCGTCAGACCAGTGCATATTATGGTGCACAAGGGAGGGGGAAGAAGTCAGGTGGGAAGACAAAGGCAGCTAGAAAGAGTAAAAGAGGTCCCACGATGAATCTCCGCAACACAGAAGATATGTTCTTAAAGTTTGATGAATTGGGGAGACCAACAGGTAATTATTGATTGTAAGATAGTTATAATTTACCATGCTTACAATTTAATGTTTGGATTTGTAATTGTTTTTTCTATTAGGCACGTGGAGATCCAAGTATGGTATTTGGGTCGGTCTTTCTATACGCAGGCTTAACAACAATTGAAAATGGAAAAACATTTCTCCTGCCTTGTTGGATTTGATGTGGACAGACACTATGGTAAGATTTGTTTCATTTACAATTTTGGGATTTATTGTTCTATTGTTGAGCTAACGTGCTTATTTATTTGTTTATGATGGAAAACATAATATGTTTCACCTTCCGGACGAGATAAGCTATAAGAGGCATTACTTGACTGCTGTGAACTCAAGATGGAGGGATTTCAAGAGCAAATTGGTATCTGGTTGGATCACAATGACCAGAGTCAGATCAAAGAAGGAGAAGCTAGGTGATACTCCGCCAAATGTATACAAGCACATCAAGATGGAGGATTGGCTTACCTTCAAAGAGGCTATGACGTCAGATGAGGTTGTAGTAAGTTAAATTATATTCTAATAACTTAATGTGTTTTATTAAATTAAATTATATTCTAATAACTTAATGTGTTTTATTAAATTTAATTATATTCTACTAACTTAATGTGTTTTTTATTGTAGAAAAAGCGAGAAAAGGCGCTCGAGAGTGCAAAAAAGAATACACATCATCACCACTTAGGGCAAAGGAACTATGGGGATGCTAGAGAGTTGTGGAAGCAGAAGAACTTTTCTCCACCTAGTTTTGATTCTGCAGGATCGTCATCTAGTACACCATCCTCCTCGGTGTCCTCTCATGTTACTCGGGGTGATGACTGGTGGTGCGCGATGCATAAGAAGGATCCAGTCACCAAACAACGATTTATTCCAGTTGAGGAAACAAAGATTGCAGCTGACAAATACATATGTATATCACTATATATAACTTTTAGTTTGACATATATACATTTTTTATTTATTAAATACATTTTTGTTATTTGGAACTTGTTTTTTGGCAGTTGGAGTACAAGGAGAAGCAAGCCAAGGGTGAGTTCACTCCGGTACGTAACAAAGACGCCCTTTTTATGGCTCTTGGAGAGAAGCCAAATCACTCGGGTCGTTGTTATGGTTTTGGAGGCTACAATGTTGGCTATAGGAAGGCTTTTGGTCTTCCACCTCCTAGGAACTATTGGAGCTCGAGTCAGGAACAAGAGGAAGCATTCATGTAGAAAATGGCTGAAAGGTGGAGAATTGACATTGCCACATATATGCAGAATGTGGCGCTTTCACAGCCCACTCAACTACCTACTCCACCATTTGTTGCACCATTTGTTCCATCATTTGCTTCACCATCTCTTGGGCGCCTGCTTTTCAGCCCACTCACCTACCTTTTCCGCCATTTGTTCCATCACCCTTCAAGCATCTTGGGCAGTGCTTTTCAGCCCACTCAGCTACCTTTTCCTCCATTTGTTCCATCACCTGCTTCAGCATCTTCTGGGCCAGCTACTTTTCAGCCTACTCAGCTACCTTTTCCTCCATTTGTTCCATCAGCTGCTTCACCATTTGTTCCATCAGCTGCTTCACCATCTATTTGGGCCATCTACTTCACGGCCCCACTCAGCTACGTACTCCACTATCCTGGATTTGGAGACACTCATTCTCCTCATTCGAAGGTGCATATATTTATCATATATACATTTGCTTTATACAAATAAGGATCATATATACATGTGCTTTATACAAATAATTATCATATATACATGTGCTTTATACAAATAATTATCATATACATATGTGCTTTATACAAATAATTATCTTATATATCTAGAACTTTATGTTATTGTTAGGACGAGACTCCCTGTCGATTGTATTTGATAGATCCAACTAGTGGAAAGACTTGTCTAGTGGCAGATGCACATTCTTATGCTTTTGATGAGACCACTACAGTTCATGGGTCTAGAATGATGAATGATCACCTTCGAGTGAAAATTCATCGTTTTGTAGAGAAGTATGGTTATTTGCCACTACCTGTTCCCGTCCCTGCATATGAAATCGACACTACGGAAACTGCTTTGGGTACGTGGGTGCAATGGCCAAAAAATTTAGTGCAAATATTAGGTGATGAGGTAATTCTTCAAATTTTATCCATTTTTGTACAAATAATAGGATTAAATGAAAAAATTACATAATCTTATGTTCGTTCTAAAAAATTATTATTAGGTTACAACGACATCTAAAAAACAAAAGGGGATTTCGGGGGAGGCTGTTAGATGTCCTAGCCAGCAGCTTTCAGCCGGTTCGGCTACTCGTTACAGTCCAGTTGTTGATGATGTATCGTTCTTGGAATCACTCACTGAAGACTATAAGGAGTTAGCAGATACGCTTACCCTTGCCGTCGCAGACGATGATACTATTGGTGTAACCTTGCCGAGCTCATTATTCCATTATTTAGAAGATGCCACCGCTTATCTGACCAAGGACGATATTGCTTAGTTCTTGAAAGGGGAGATGCTTAATATTTCTATTATCCAGGTGTACATGAGGTAACAATAATCAAAGTTATGATTTTTTTTTTACATTTCATTGTATGATAGTTGTATTTTCCACATAAAATTTATGTTTTTCTATTTTTTATAGGGCAACACAGTCTGACTTGGATGGATTTGGGGATGTTGTTCGAGTTTGTTGGATGTGCCCGGAGAGTACCGCGGATGTGCATGCTTTGGAGAATGTAACGATTTACATTCAGTGTGCTTTGACTGGATCCGTCGTTGCTGGTGCTAGTATCATCTTCGCGCCAATCTTTCAAGAGTAATATTCTATCTTAATAGTTTTACAAATATTGATTGTTGCATGACATGTGAATTTTTTAAGTAATTATTATTATTCAATCTTGCAATAGCCGTCATTGGATGCTCCTTGTCATACGTTCCATGCTCGGGATTATTTACGTCTTTGATTCCGCTAGCTTTCACAAGGAGCGGAAGTTAACGATTAGACCGCCTATGATAGCGTAAGTTGATCGTTTTGATATATTTTAAATGAATTTAAATTATAATATAAAGCAAATAAAGTGTAACTGATCATTTGATTTTGTTTTATGTAGTGCTTTTAGGAGGTTTCGGATGAGCGGCAACGAGGTTCGTCACAAAAAGCTTATTTGGAGATGTGTTCAGGTATAATAGACTTATTTTATTCAATTAAAAGCCTTATGTCATTCTCATTATACGATAAATTTCCTCATTTTCTTAAAACTTTCGTTAAAGTGCCCACAACAACGAGGCACGGAGTGCGGTTATTTTGTCATGCGCAACATTTTTGACGTATTCACTTTATATTCTGGTTCGGAGGATTTCGATGAAGTAAGTTTTTTGTTCACTTATTATTCATTTCATATTTTATATATATAACTATTGAAAGCTAACTTTGGTGAATTATTTTCAGGTTGCTCGTACATTTTCCCGCAATCCTTATACTGAAGATCAAATCAATGAGGTGAAAAATAAGTGGGCAAGATACTTTATTGATAATTGCATTGCATAGCTTAGGTTAGTTTATATATATAACTATTGAAAGCTAACTTTGGTTAATCGTATTGACTTAATTGATTGGATTTCATGATATATAAATATATATGTTGGATCGTATGATATCTATGTTTGATTGAATCGTATATATTTCTTGTTAAACTTGGAATTTGGATTGTGCGTGGAAGTTGGATGATGGATGGATGTTGGATGAATTTTGGATTAGATGTTGTTTGTTGGATGATTTGTGGATGATGGATGGATGTTGGATGAATTTTGGATGATGGATAAATGGTTGTTGCATATAATATTGTACAGGTTAATTCCCAATTATGGGTTTATCCAATTTACAAACGGAGCTCTGTCGAAATTTATGCAGAAAATATTCTGCTTGCTGCATCGTGCTTGCTGCATTCTGCTTCTTGCATCCTGCTTCTTGCATCCTGCTTCTTGCATTCTGCTTAAAATAAATTATATTTTAAAAAAAAAGCAGTATATTGCTGCGGTTTCTGTGAAAAACCGCAGCAATATACTGTTTTTTTTATAACAAAAAAACATATTCTTTGCGGTTTGTCGGACAAACCGCAAAGCAATATACTATTTTTTTATAATAAAAAAACAGCATATTGCTGCGGTTTCTGTGACAAACCGCAGCAATATGTGTATTTTTATTATAAAAAAAAGTATATTGCTGCGGTTTGTCACAGAAACCGCAGCAATATACTGCTTTTTAATAATAAAAATATACATATTGCTGCTGTTTGTCACAGAAACAGCAGCAATATGTTTGATTTAAATAATGATAAAATGAAAATATTGCTGCGGTTTTTTCAACAAACCGCAGCAACAGATTTATTACCTATTGCTGCGCCATGAATTGTTGCGCAGTCAAAACCGCCGCAATAGGCCACTTAATGACCGCAGCAATAAGCATTTATTCTACTAGTGTCCCGTTGTGACCAAGACAATGGAATCATAACAATATTAGTTATCCCTAATCTAGTATTGGAATATGCACATTCAATTAAGTAAAAACAATTAAACAATTAATTTAGGAACTTTAAGGTATAATCCTGAATTAATTCATACTAGGGTTCAACTTAACCATCGATTATAGAACTATAAAAGCATAATTGAAACTAGAGAAGTGTAATGAAACATCATGATAGAAAACAAAGAGAAAAGAAGAAGAAAATAAATACTTGACTTGATGGAAGAAAGGTAGAGTCCTTAAGAACAATGAAGATCCACTAGGGGAAAAAAAAGGAAGAGCTGCGCTACAAGGGCTGCGTTTTTTTAAAAAAAACGCAGCCCTTAATAGTTAAAGGCTGCGGTTAGCCCAAAAACAGCAGTCCTTCATATACGAAGGGATGCGGTCAATGCAAACCGCAACCCTATAAGAAGTAAAGGGCTGCGATTTTTGGGCTAATCGCAACCCTTTATCATCAATTCGCGAGCTTTTTTTTTTTATTTTGATGGGTGTACTTTTATATTGTTCAATACTCAGCGCTAGGTTAATCTTCATTCGAATATATAACAACATTCTCACGAAGCAGCGTTCCCTCCTCTCCTCCCTCTCCCTTTCCCTCATTCTCTCTCCTCCCTCTCCTCACCCCTTTCGTCGTTCGTCTGCTCACCACCACAAACCAGTCGCCTCTCATCCCCATTTCTTCGCCGGCGAGGGTTGGTGCTTTTGTGTGTTTTTACAAACGACTTTCTCTCTCCTCTTGCTTTTCGCCGGTTGTCGCCTAAAAACAACCAGGTGATTTATTTTTGTGCTTTTGTGCTTGATTTTTGTGCCTTTTTTTGGGATTTTAGAGCTCGAAGTTTTCGAACCCCTATTGACTTGCTTTGTGCGTTTTCCGGCGAGGTTTCGAAATTCGGGCGTGTTCAGTCGGTGGTTCGTGCTCATCTCCGTGTTGGCCTTGGTCTCGAAATTCAGGCATGTTCAGTCGGTTTCCAGTGGACGAAATGCCGGCGATAATTTCTTTTTTATTCCTTCGAATTTTCGGCGACATTAGGCACTGAATTTTTCGATGACAAGGAGTTGAGCCTTGCCTTCGCTGCATCAGATCTAGGGTTTGATCTAGTTTTTTTCAGTTTATTTTTTTTGTAATTTATTTGTTACTTGTGATATTTGAGGTTTGGTTAAGCGTTTTATTTGTATTTTAGGTTTTTTATTTTATTTTGTGGAATTAATTTGAAGTTCTTATTGATTCGTTCATTTATGATTTCTTTTTGTTTCTTTTTTCTACTGTAAATTTCGTTTTGTTTTGTTTATACTTTCGACTGTAACTTATAATTTTGTTTTGTTTGATTAGTTAAGTGTTGTTAATTTTTTGATTTTAGGAGTAAAAAAAACGGAAAAAAAAAATTTATTTTAAATTTTTTTGGGTCAAAAGGGTTGCGGTTATGGTCAAACCCACAACCCTTTGTACAAAGAAGGGCTGCGATTTAGGCACAAAACCGCAGCCCTTCCAATATGGAAGGGCTGCGGTTTTGGGCCTAAACCGCATCCCTTCGTTGTGAAGGGCTGCTACAGAAAGGGCTGCTGGCCAAAAAACGCAGCCCTTAGGGCTGTTTTGACCGCAACCCTTCCGTTTTTTTCCACTAGTGATCTACAAGTTTCTCTCTCTAAAAACCCTAAGTATAAACTAATAATGATGACAATAATCTCTAAGTTGATGAAAATAAGGTTTCAAGTCCTATTTATAAGCTAAGTATAATATAAATTGACATAAGTTAGGTTACACAAAAAATTCATCAATAGAGCAGGTTGCACCGGCCGTGCAGGGTTGCGCACAGTCCAGCGAAATCTCGCTCGCGTCTCGCGAGCAAGGCAGAAGCTTGAGTGGCTTTTGATTGCATAGTTGCACGGTCGAGCAAAAATTCGTACGGTCGTGCGGACGATGCACAGGCTTCAGCTCAACTTTGAACAACTATAGCTTTTGATCCAGAGGGATCCTTGTTGTTCCATAGATTATCTCGGAACAAGGGTTAATATTTGTTCTATGTGTTTCGCACATGTAATATATCGATGGAAAGCTCTTGAAGTAGACTTTCCAATTAAGATGGAATTACTTCATTATCATTTGTGTATCAAAAGTTATGGGTAAAATGGTTCAGAGGTGTCATATTTTGCACAAGCACACAAAGTCGTTTGTATCTAGCTTCTTCATTTCCAATCCATTTTGTGCACATGATATATTCTTTTGAAGGTAATCCAAGTGCCTTAATCATCATTCCTCAACAAGGAGTCCAAAGTACCTAATATTACATCAAAATGCCAAGCAACCCGTGAAAGCACCGTAACTTATAAAAAGGGACCTAAAATATGCATAAATGCAATGTAAATGCGCTCATACTACATGAAAATGCACCCGAATATGCAACTAATTGATGTTGCAATATGCACTTATCAAGGTTTAATTGGATTATGTAGGTTTTAAGGGTTAGATGGATTGAAGGATTTTGGAATGAGGGATAGAACTTGTGTGCAACTTGCAAAATCCTTGGGCGCGTCGGGCGGGTCACTAGCAGGGTAGATCAGTTGCGTGTCGGTCATAGTCCATAGCGGGTCAAGGTCAGGGTTAGGGTCTAAATGGTCTAAAAGGTCAGGGTCGGGTGCGGGTAAGGCTTAAACTAAAGCGGGTCATTATAGCGGCTGAAGCCCACTTGAGCTTGTATGCTTCTATTAACCATTTAAACTGAAACAGTTAACACAGATTTGATGTTATAAAGCTTACATCAGCTTTTCTATGCTAATTCTATTATTTCTGGTATCTCTTCTGTATCATTCTTATAGCTTTAATTACCACGTAGCATTGTAGGCGTGGATTTTTCATTCCTTTAATGCCTACATGCGGTGTAAGCGTGTTTATTTGACTACCCCATTATTATGGCTTTATTAAAAATATGTTTTTGAAGTCGCCAACAATTCATTTCTATTAAGGCGACAATCGTGATTTTCATTGATGCTCATTAGTACAAGGTTAGAAAAGAGATACTCATTTATTAATTGAAAATTATGATTACATGCAATAAAAGGGAAATCCTATATTAGGCTGGCACATAAGAGAAATAAAACAGAAGATGAAATCATAAGTCTAGAGTCCCACGCTGCGCGTGACAAGCGACCTTAAATCTGGGGCATTTACGTAGTAGGAGAGATTGAAAGTCTTCCATCATCGATCATGTCTTGCACGAGGTTCTTGAGGATCTAGCATTCGGATGTTAAATGTCCTTTACCTTGATGATACTTGTAATATGAACTTGGATTCCACTTTCTGGACTTCTTGTTAACATGTGGTTCTGGTGGTCAAAAATCGTGCCTCTAGCGTGAAGGCGGTCAAAAGCAACCTCATAACTCATGCCTAGCGAGGTATACTTTCTTTGTTGTTTCTTCTGAGGTATGACGGTAGGTCCATGTGAGACAGCGACATGACGATGCTTAGAAGGTATTTCAATCGGAGTAAGGCCCTGTTCTTTTGAACTTATTTTCAGTAATTTCTGTTCGGGTAATTTAATTTCAGTTTAGTTAATTTCCGTTAATTTCAGTTTAGTTC
>CANSNZ010001086.1:0-170593 GCA_947646795.1 Beta lomatogona
TGAATTGAGCGAAGGTATCAAATAACTAAATAAAACACTTGAGTAAGTTATTATGGTGAATTGAGCAAATGAGTTAATCAAATAACTAAATAAAATATCGAGTAAGTTATAATGTAATTGAATTGAACGAAATGAGTTAATCAAATAACTAAATAAAACACTTGAGTAAGTTATTATGTAATTGAATTGAGCGAATGAGTTAATCAAATAACTAAATAAAACACTCGATTGTAAGTTATAATGTAATTGAATTGAACGAATAAGTTAATCAAATAACTAAATAAAACACTTGAGTAAGTTATTATGTAATTGAATTGAACGAAGAAGTTAATCAAATAACTAAATAAAACACTTAAGTAAGTTATTATGTAATTGAATTGAACGAAGGAGTTAATCAAATAACTAAATAAAACACTCGAGTAAGTTATAATGTAATTGAATTGAACGAAGGAGTTAATCAAATAACTAAATAAAACACTCGAGTAAGTTATTATGTAAATTGAATTGAACGAAGGAGTTAATCAAATAACTAAATAAAACACTCGAGTAAGTTATAATGTAATTGAATTGAACGAATGAGTTAATCAAATAACTAAATAAAATACTCGAGTAAGTTATAATGTAATTGAATTGAACGAATGAGTTAATCAAATAACTAAATAAAACACTTGAGTAAGTTATTATGTAATTGAATCGAACGAATGAGTTAATCAAATAACTAAATAAAACACTTCGAGTAAGTTATTATGTAATTGAATTGAACGAAAGGAGTTAATCAAATAACTAAAATAAAACACTCGAGTAAGTTATAATGTAATTGAATTGAACGAAGGAGTTAATCAAATAACTAAATAAAAACTTGAGTAAGTTATAATGTAATTGAATTGAACGAAAAAGTTAATCAAATAACTAAATAAAACACTTGAGTAAGTTATTATGTAATTGAATTGAACGAATGAGTTAATCCAAATAACTAAATAAAACACTCGAGTAAGTTATTATGTAATTGAATTGAACGAAGGAGTTAATCAAATAACTAAATAAAACACTTGAGTAAGTTATTATGTAATTGAATTGAACGAATGAGTTAATCAAATAACTAAATAAAACACTCGAGTAAGTTATAATGTAATTGAATTGAACGAAGGAGTTAATCAAATAACTAAATAAAACACTTGAGTAAGTTATAATGTAATTGAATTGAACGAATGAGTTAATCAAATAACTAAATAAAACACTTTCGAGTAAGTTATAATGTAATTGAATTGAACGAAGGAGTTAATCAAATAACTAAATAAAACACTTTGAGTAAGTTATTATGTAATTGAATTGAACGAATGAGTTAATCAAATAACTAAAAAAAACACTCGAGTAAGTTATAATGTAATTGAATTGAACGAATGAGTTAATCAAATAACTAAATAAAACACTTGAGTAAGTTATAATGTAATTGAATTGAACGAATGAGTTAATCAAATAACTAAATAAAACACTTGAGTAAGTTATAATGTAATTGAATTGAACGAAGGAGTTAATCAAATAACTAAATAAAACACTTGAGTAAGTTATTATGTAATTGAATTGAACGAAAGGAGTTAATCAAATAACTAAATAAAACACTTGAGTAAGTTATTATGTAATTGAATTGAACGAAAGGAGTTAATCCAAATAACTAAATAAAACACTCGAGTAAGTTATTATGTAATTGAATTGAACGAATGAGTTAATCAAATAACTAAATAAAACACTTGAGTAAGTTATTATGTAATTGAATTGAACAAAGGAGTTAATCAAATAACTAAATAAAACACTCGAGTAAGTTATAATGTAATTGAATTGAACGAATGAGTTAATCAAATAACTAAATAAAACACTTGAGTAAGTTATAATGTAATTGAATTGAACGAAGGAGTTAATCAAATAACTAAATAAAACACTCGAGTAAGTTTTTATATGTAATTGAATTGAACGAATGAGTTAATCAAATAACTAAATAAAACACTTGAGTAAGTTAATATGTAATTGAATTGAACGAAGGAGTTAATCAAATAACTAAATAAAACACTTGAGTAAGTTATAATGTAATTGAATTGAACGAAGGACTTAATCAAATAACTACATAAAACACTTGAGTAAGTTATAATGTAATTGAATTGAACGAAGGAGTTAATCAAATAACTAAATAAAACACTCGAGTAAGTTATAATGTAATTGAATTGAACAATGGAGTTAATCAAATAACTAAATAAAACACTTCGAGTAAGTTATAATGTAATTGAATTGAACGAAGGAGTTAATAAAATAACTAAATAAAAACTGTAAGTTATAATGTAATTGAATTAAACGAAGGAGTTAATCATATAACTAAATAAAACACTCGAGTAAGTTATAATGTAATTGAATTGAACGAAGGAGTTAATCAAATAACTAAATAAAACACTCGAGTATGTTATAATGTAATTGAATTGAACGAAAGGAGTAAATCAAATAACTAAATAAAACACTTGAGTAAGTTATTATGTAATTGATTTGAACAAGGAGTTAATCAAATAACTAAAGAAGACACTTGAGTAAGTTATTATGTAATTGAATTGAACAAAGGAGTTAATCAAATAACTAAATAAAACACTCGAGTAAGTTATAATGCAATTGAATTGAACGAATGAGTTAATCAAATAACTAAATAAAACACTTGAGTAAGTTTTATGTAATTGAATTGAACGAAGGAGTTAATCTAATAACGAAACTAAACACTTGAGTATGTTATAATGTAATTGAATTGAACGAGCGAGTTTGATACAAGTCAAGGTCAAGGTCAAGCTCCAAATGATGCGATTTGTTTAGTCCTTGAAGTGTTCGGGTTCAATTTAAATTCAAACTCCTCATTTGTGTCATTTCTCGAGTGGGACGATGAGTCCATGGTGAAGCATGAAGATGACACCATTTCTAGAGTCTTAGTTATTTTAATTAAGCAAATAAAAGGTCCGAAAATATCTTGTGATATTTCGGCCATTTGAACGTGTGAAGTAGGATCCTTGTGTTCCAAGGTTGCAAGTTGTCATTGAGTTGTAATATTCCTTGAGTTGCCTTATTTCTTTGTTTCCTTAAGTATGATAGGCGTGTGAAGGGATTATGGGGCTGATTTGTGGTTTCCTTATTTACTCCTTTATTCTCTCCTAGAATCAAGGGATTAAGATGTAAGGAATTAAGGAATGTTTTCTTAATTCTAATGGCTGAATTTCGGCCCTTGTTAGTCCTTGGAGGACAAGTTTAGTCTATTTATAAATAATAGTTCCATGCTATCATTCAAAGCATGTGAGATTTACCTAAAACCTTTGTTATTGAATTTAATTGTGTGATCAATTACTTTCGGCCATTGAGTAATTTTCAGGAGTGATTATTTACTTAGTGTTTAATCTACTTTATTCCAGGAGTGGTGTAAGTGAGATTAAGAGTTAATTGAAATATTCAGGAGTGTTTATTTTTAATTATCATATCCGGTGACTTAAGACATAATTTTCGGACTTCAATACTTCATCAAGGATTCGAACCTTTGATGTCGAATTCTTGATTGCTCATTCACTTTGGACGTGTAATCATATCGGTTGGTATCGAGATTTTTCCGGGAGGGTGAGGATAGAAGGGATTCTTCTTTCATTGGTAAGTGCTTCTTCTTTGTCGATCCTTTGTTGGGGATTTGTGTGTGGTTGTGGCTTGCTATTTCTTACGTGACGTAGCATCTTAATTGGGTTATAATGGCAGAATTGGCTGAAATAAAAGCTCTTATTGAGAAACTCTTTAACACTCAAAATGAAGGAAAAAAGAAAAAGGGAAAGATTAACAGTAGCTCGATAACATTCTTGCGGGTAAAGTGAACAATAAAAACGACCCTAATCACGTTGACTATGAATCCGATGTTGAAGAGGTTAAAATTGTTAAACCCGACTTATGATAATGATAGGGGATTAAACTAGATGACTTTACTGGTGATTCTAGTCCTGAGGATTTACTTGAATGGATTCGTCGACTTGAGAAAATTTGTGATTATAAGGGGTTTGATGATGAGAAACGTTTTTAAAATTGCCACAATTAGACTAACTAAGTATGTTGGAATTTGGTTAGAAAGTCTAAAGGCAAAAAAGGGCGAGACTTGGGAAACCTAAGCTTAAAAGTTGGACTAAGCAAAAGGAAATTGCATGAGAAGTTTGTTCCAAGTGATTTTATTCAACGACAATACATGAGAAAGGAATTCTTTGACTCAAGATGTGTCGAGTGTGCATGATTATATGGTTGAATTTGACAAGTTGTGTTTGATTTGTGATGTTGAGGAGGTCGAAAACGAGAAAATTGCTAGGTTTGTTAATGGACTTAATAAATCTATTGCTAGAAAGGTTGATGTGTTCGAATTATAGTACTTTTGATGGTGTGTGTCGAATTATGTATTTTGATGAGCTTTAAAATTTGAAAGGCATGAATTGGAGGAAAAGAGGAACCATATGGGGAAAATTAGGCCATAATAAGACCACTCTTCTTCTTCTTTCGTCCCTTCTTCTTCTTCTAACTCTTCCTAAAACCTTTGAGGAAAAAGATAATCCCTTCTAAGGGGGAACAAAAGGGAGACCGTCCTAAATTGGTGATTCCTAAAGAAAAATGGGAGGAAACTTCGAAAGTGTTTTAAGTGTCAAGGGGAGGGGTCACATTGCTAGTAATTGTCCATCCTAGGAAGACCTTAACGATGAGACAATACATGGAAATAGAGGAGGAAGAAAGAACGTATAACATTGTGTGTGAAAAGGAGGAAGAATGTGAAAGTGATGATAATGAGATTGCATATGCCGAAGATGAGTCTAGGATGCTTGGGGTTATTAGGAGAACTTTGCATGTTGATCATTCTCCTAACCATGATCAAAGAGAAAACTTGTTTCATACTAGGTGTCGAATTGGTGAGTTTACATGTAATGTGATTATTGCAGAGTGGTTCATATACGAATGTGGTTGCTTCTAATGTGGTTTCTAAGTTGAATTTGATTGTTAGAGATCATCCACATCCTTATAAGTTGAGTTGGTTGGATGACAAAAGCGGGTTTGTTGGTAAAAAACAAGCTCTTGTGACGTTTTCTATTGGAGGTTACAAAGATGAGTTGTGGGGTGATGTTCTACCCATGAGTGCTTGACATCTTCTTCTTGGTAGACCTTGGCAAAATGATCGAAAAGTTGTTCATGAAGGTGAAACCAATGTGTACACGGTTTTGATGGGTTTCAAAAGGATTCGGTTGGTTCCTTTGTCTCCTAGTTCCATGGCACCCAAGAAGGTGGTTGAAGGAAACAAAACTTGTTTCTTTCGGCCAAAGAATTCGAGAAAGAGGTAGAGTTGGAAGGAAATTGTTATGCTTTATATGTTAAACTTGTTTTGACTAACGGTGTTTCGTCTAGTAATCCGAAACTTGCAGCACTATTGGACGAGTTTTGTGATGTATTTCCGGAGGAATTGCCTCAAGGATTACCGCCATTGAGAGGCATGGAGCATGCTATTGATCTTGTGCCAGGCGCACCTTTGCCAAATAAGCCGGCATATAGATGTGATCCCGTAGCTTCTAAGGAACTACAAAAGCAAATTGAAGAGTTGATTGACCGAGGCTATGTAAGAGAAAGCATGAGTCCATGTGCCTTTCCCGCCTTTGCTTGTTCCTAAGAAAGATGGTACTTGGAGGATGTGCATTGATAGTAGAGCCGTCAACAACATAACAATCAAGTATCGTTTTCCTATGCCTAGATTGGAGGACATGCTTGATGAACTACATGGAGCTTCGATTTTTCGAAGATTGATTTAGGAGTGGTTATCATCAAATGAGAATTCGGGAAGGAGATGAATGGAAAACCGCTTTCAAGACCAAAGCAAGGTCTACATGAGTGGATGGTGATGCCCTTTGGTCTTTGCAATGCTCCTAGTTCATTTATGAGACTTATGAATGAGGTACTACGTCCCTTTCTTAACAAGTTTATTGTTGTCCCTACTTTAGATGATATTCTTGTATATAGTACTAGTGTTGAGTCTCATTTACTTCACTTGGAGCTTTATTTGAAAAATTAAGAGAGCAAAAGTTATTAGGAAAAATGGAAAAGTGTGATTTTCTTGTTCCTAGTATTGCTTTTCTTGGTTACATTGTGTCTAGGGATGGAGTTCATGTGGATCCGGAAAAGTCAAGGCCATGTCTTCATGGTTGGCGCCTACAAGTGCTCATGAATGTCGAAGCTTTCATGGTCTAGCTTCCTTTTATAGAAGATTCATCCGAAATTTCTCAACTATCATGGCACCAATCACGGATTTGATGAAGAAAGGGGAGTTTTCATGGAAATCTCATGCTCAAAGGCGTTTGATGAAGTCAAGGAGTTACTTTGCAACGCTCCCTATCCTTGCCTTGCCGGATTTCAACAAGTTGTTCGAAGTTGAGTGTGATGCTAGTGGACTTGGAGTTGGGGCGGTTTTGCTTCAAGAAAGGAGGCCCATTGCCTACTTCAGGTGAGAAGTTGAGTGGCGCCAAACTCAATTACTCCAATTATGATCGTGAATTCTATGTAATTGTGAGAGCCTTGGATCATTGGTCTCATTACTTGAGGCCCAAGCCTTTCATTCTTCATTCGGATCATGAAGCACTCAAATACATCCATGGACGGGCAAAAGCTCAACCATAGGCATGCTAAGTGGGTTGAATTCCTACAAGCCTTCACATTTTCGTCCAAGTACAAGGAAGGTAAGAGTAACATTGTTGCGGATGCCCTTTCTAGGCGTTCCTATCTTTTGGCCATGGTTGATGCAAGGGTGTTGGGGTTTGAACACTTAAAGGATTTGTATGATAATGATGATGATTTCCGTGAGTTCTTTAAGAGTCCTAGTGGTTTGTTTGTGTTACGGAGGGATTTTTGTTTAAGGGGAACAAGCTATGCATTCCTAAGAGTGGCGTGAGGGAGTTGCTTGTGAGAGAAGTTCATAGTGGAGGGGTGGCTGGTCATTTCGGTGTTCAAAGACATTAGACACTTTGAATGAGAGTTTTTATTGGCGACATGATGAGGGATATTCATATGGTGGTTAGTAAGTGTGCTACTTGTCAAAGGTCGAAGAGTACCTTCCATAAAGGCCTTTATACTCCATTACCCGTACCTGATACACCTTGGGATAGTGTGAGTATGGATTTCATTGTTGGATTACCAAGAACTCAAAGGGAAGGACGCCATTATGGTGGTGGTGGATCGATTTTCGAAAATGGCTCATTTTGTTCCTATGCATAAACCGATGATGCTTTGCATGTGGCGGATTTGTACTTCAAAGAGATTATTCGATTGCATGGTATTCCTAGAAGTATTGTTAGTGATCGTAATTACAAAGTTCTTTAGTCATTTTTGGAGGAGCTTATGGAAGATGGTGGGGACTAGGTTACTCTTTAGCACAAGTCATCATCCTCAGGCGATGGCAAACGGAAGTAGCTAATAGAACTCTTGGAGCTTTGTTACGTGGCTTGGTAAGTGTTGTAGGCTTGGAGTAACACTCGAAGCTCACGAACTTATGTTCGAACAAGAACAAACACAAGGGAAGTTTAAGACTTCGACGGTGTGTTTAAGGGATAGTTTAGCTTTCTTTAACCTTCTAAGGATACGGTCACACCACCTTAGTTAATTAAAGTTTCTAAGATCACAAAGTTAGCCTAGTTATTATGTAATTAAATTAGACGAATGAGTTAATCAAATAACTAAATAAAACACTTGAGTAAGTTTTTACATGTAATTGAATTGAACGAAGGAGTTAATCAAATAACTAAATAAAACATTTGAGTAAGTTATTATGTAATTCAATTGAGCGAATGAGTTAATCGAGATAACTAAAAAAACACTCGAGTAAGTTATTATGTAATTACAATTGAACGAAGAAGTTAATCAAAAAGTAAATAAAACACTTGATTAAGTCATTATGTAATTAAATTGAGCGAAGGAGTTAATCAAATAACAAAATAAAACACTTGATTAAGTTATAATGTAATTGAATTGAGCGAATGAGTTAACCAAATAACTACTTAAAACACTTGCGTAAGTTATTATGTAATTGAATTGAGCGAATGAGTTAATCAAAGAACTAAATAAAACTGAAGTACAAGTCGAGGTCAAGGTGAAGCTCCAAATGATCCGTTTGTTTAGTCCTTGAAGTGTTCGGGTTCAATGATAAATTGAAACTCCTCATTTGTATCATTTCTCAAGTGGGACGATGAGTCCATGGATGAAGCATGAAGATGACACCATTTCTGGAGTCTTAGTTATTTTGATTAAGTCTTTAAAATTCTAGCAAATAAAGGTGCGAGAATTCGGTTGCCTTATTTCGTTTCCATTTTAGGCGTGTGAAGTAGGAACCTTGTGTTCCAAGGTTACAAGTTGTCATTGAGTTGTAATATTCCTTGGGTTGCCTTATTTCTTTGTTCCCCTTAAGTTGATAGGCGTGTGAAGGGAGTTAGGGGCTGATTTGTGGTTTCCTTATTTACCCTTTATTTTCTCACAGAATCAAGGGATTAAGATGTAAGGGATTAAAGAATGTTTCCTTAATTCCCATGGCTGATTTTCGGCCCTTGCTTGGTCCTTGGAGGACAAGTTTACTCTATTATAAATAATAGTTCCATGCTATCATTCAAGGCATGTGAGATTTACCTTAAAACTTTGTTATTGAATTTAATTGTGTGATCAATTACTTTCGGCCATTGAGTAATTTTCGGGAGTGATTATTTACTTAGTGTTTAATCTACTTTATTCCGGGAGTGGTGTAAGTGAGATTAAGAGTTAATTAAAATATTCAGGAGTGTTTATTTTAATTATCATATCCGGTGACTTAATCATAATGCTCGGGCTTCATTACATCATCAAGTTCGATCCTTTGCACGAGATTCTTGATTGCTCATTCACTTTGGACGTGTAATCATATCCGAATTAATCAAATAACTAAATAAAACACTTGAGTAAGTTTTTGTTATGTAATTGAATTGAACGAATGAGTTAATCAAATAACTAAATAAAACACTCGAGTAACTTATTGTGTAATTGAATTGAATCCAATCAAATAGAATCACAAATGTTAAACCTTAAATAAATAATTCTGTGCAAGTTCTAATGTAATTGAATTGAACGAAGGAGTTAACTCAAATAACTACATAAAACACTGAGTAAGTTATAATTTAATTGAATCGAACTAAAGGAGTTAATCAAACAACTAAATAAAACACTTGAATAAGTTATTATGTAATTAAACCAAACCAAGGAGTTAATCAAATAACTAAATAAAACACTAGAGTAAGTTATTATGTAATTGAATTGAACGAAGGAGTTAATCAAATAACTAAATAAAACACTCGAGTAAGTTATAATGTAATTGAATTGAACGGAAGAGTTAATCAAATAACTAAATAAAACACTCGAGTAAGTTATAATCTAATTGAATTGAACGAATGAGTTAATCAAATAACTAAATAAAACACTCGAGTAAGAGTTAATGTAATTGAATTGAACGAAGCAGTTAATCAAATAACTAAATAAAACACTTGAGTAAGTTATTATATGTAATTGAATTGAACGAATGAGTTAATCAAATAACTAAATAAAACACTCGAGTAAGTTATTATGTAATTGAATTGAACGAATGAGTTAATCAAATAACTAAATAAAACATTTGAGTAGTTATTATGTAATTGAATTGAACGAAAGGAGTTAATCAAATAATTAAATAAAACACTTGAGTAAGTTATTATGTAATTGAATTGAACGAAAGAGTTAATCAAATAACTAAATAAAACACTCGAGTAAGTTATTATGTAATTGAATTGAACGAAGGAGTTAATCAAATAACTAAATAAAACACTCGAGTAAGTTATAATGTAATTGAATTGAACGAATGAGTTAATCAAATAACTAAAATAAAACACTTGAGTAAGTTATTATGTAATTGAATTGAACGAAAGGAGTTAATCAAATAACTAAATAAAACACTTGAGTAAGTTATTATGTAATTGAATTGAACGAATGAGTTAATCAAATAACTAAATAAAACACTCGAGTAAGTTATAATGTAATTGAATTGAACGAAGGAGTTAATCAAATAACTAAATAAAACACTTGAGTAAGTTATTATGTAATTGAATTGAACGAAGGAGTTAATGAAATAACTAAATAAAACACTCGAGTAAGTTATAATGTAATTGAATTGAGCGGAAGGAGTTAATCAAATAACTAAATAAAACACTCGAGTAAGTTATAATGTAATTGAATTGAACGAAAGAGTTAATCAAATAACTAAATAAAACACTTGAGTAAGTTATTATGTAATTGAATTGAACGAAAGGAGTTAATCAAATAACTAAATAAAACACTCGAGTAAGTTATTATGTAATTGAATTGAACGAAGGAGTTAATCAAATAACTAAATAAAACACTCGAGTAAGTTATTATGTAATTGAATTGAACGAAGGAGTTAATCAAATAACTAAATAAAACACTTGAGTAAGTTATTATGTAATTGAATTGAACGAAGGAGTTAATCAAATAACTAAATAAAACACTTGAGTAAGTTATTATGTAATTGAATTGAACGAAGGAGTTAATCAAATAACTAAATAAAACACTTGA
The DNA here is from genome assembly GCA_947646795.1 of Beta lomatogona. Lineage (NCBI taxonomy): Eukaryota > Viridiplantae > Streptophyta > Magnoliopsida > Caryophyllales > Amaranthaceae > Beta > Beta lomatogona. The sequence continues at coordinate 10,654 of CANSNZ010001086.1, forward strand.
GTAAGTTATTATGTAATTGAATTGAACGAAAGAGTTAATCAAATAACTAAATAAAACACTCGAGTAAGTTATAATGTAATTGAATTGAACGAAAGGAGTTAATCAAATAACTAAATAAAACACTTGAGTAAGTTATTATGTAATTGAATTGAACGAAGGAGTTAATCAAATAACTAAATAAAACACTCGAGTAAGTTATTAATGTAATTGAATTGAACGAAGGAGTTAATCAAATAACTAAATAAAACACTTGAGTAAGTTATAATGTAATTGAATTGAACGAAGGAGTTAATCAAATAACTAAATAAAACACTCGAGTAAGTTATAATGTAATTGAATTGAACGAAGGAGTTAATCAAATAACTAAATAAAACACTTGAGAAAGTTATTATGTAATTGAATTGAACGAAAGGAGTTAATCAAATAACTAGATAAAACACTTGAGTAAGTTATTAGGTAATTGAATTGAACGAATGAGTTAATCAAATAACTAAACTAAAACACTTGAGTAAGTTATAATGTAATTGAATTGAACGAAAGGAGTTAATCAAATAACTAAATAAAACACTCGAGTAAGTTATTATGTAATTGAATTGAACGAATGAGTTAATCAAATAACTAAATAAAACACTGGAGTAAGTTATTATGTAATTGAATTGAACGAAATGAGTTAATCAAATAACTAAATAAAACACAAGAGTAAGTTATAATGTAATTTAATTGAACGAAGGAGTTAATCAAATAACTAAATAAAACACTCGAGTAAGTTATAATGTAATTGAATTGAACGAAAGGAGTTAATCAAATAACTAAATAAAACACTCGAAGTAAGTTATTATGTAATTGAATTGAACGAAAGGAGTTAATCAAATAACTAAATAAAACACTTGAGTAAGTTATAATATAAATGAATTGAACGAAGGAGTTAATCAAATAACTAAATAAAACACTTCAGTAAGTTATAATGTAATTGAATTGAACGAAGAAGTTAATCAAATAACTAAATAAAACACTTGAGTAAGTTATTATGTAATTGAATTGAACGAAAGGAGTTAATCAAATAACTAAATAAAACACTCGAGTAAGTTATAATGTAATTGAATTGAACGAAGGAGTTAATCAAATAACTAAATAAAACACTCGAGTAAGTTATAATGTAATTGAATTGAACCAAAGGAGTTAATCAAATAACTAAATAAAACACTCGAGTAAGTTATAATGTAATTGAATTGAACGAAGGAGTTAATCAAATAACTAAATAAAACACTTGAGTAAGTTATAATGTAATTGAATTGAACGAAGGAGTTAATCAAATAACTAAATAAAACACTTGAGTAAGTTATTATGTAATTGAATTGAACGAAAGAGTTAATCAAATAACTAAATAAAACACTTGAGTAAGTTATAATGTAATTGAATTGAACGAAAGGAGTTAATCAAATAACTAAATAAAACACTCGAGTAAGTTATAATGTAATTGAATTGAACAAAAGGAGTTAATCAAATAACTAAATAAAACACTCTGAGTAAGTTATAATGTAATTGAATTGAACGAAATGAGTTAATCAAATAACTAAATAAAACACTCGAGTAAGTTATAATGTAATTGAATTGAACGAAGGAGTTAATCAAATAACTAAATAAAACACTTGAGTAAGTTATAATGTAATTGAATTGAACGAAAGGAGTTAATCAAATAACTAAATAAAACACTTCGAGTAAGTTATAATGTAATTGAATTGAACGAAGGAGTTAATCAAATAACTAAATAAAACACTCGAGTAAGTTATTATGTAATTGAATTGAACGAAGGAGTTAATCAAATAACTAAATAAAACACTCAAGTAAGTTATTATGTAATTGAATTGAACGAAAGGGAGTTAATCAAATAACTAAATAAAACACTTGAGTAAGTTATTATGTAATTGAATTGAACGAAAGAGTTAATCAAATAACTAAATAAAACACTTGAGTAAGTTATTATGTAATTGAATTGAACGAAGGAGTTAATCAAATAACTAAATAAAACACTTCAGTAAGTTATAATGTAATTGAATTGAACGAAAGGAGTTAATCAAATAACTAAATAAAACACTTGAGTAAGTTATAATGTAATTGAATTGAACGAAAGGAGTTAATCAAATAACTAAATAAAACACTCGAGTAAGTTATAATGTAATTGAATTGAACGAAGGAGTTAATCAAATAACTAAATAAAACACTCTTGAGTAAGTTATAATGTAATTGAATTGAACGAAGGAGTTAATCAAATAACTAAATAAAACACTTGAGTAAGTTATTATGTAATTGAATTGAGCGAAAGGAGTTAATCAAATAACTAAATAAAACACTTGAGTAAGTTATTATGTAATTGAATTGAACGAAGGAGTTAATCAAATAACTAAATAAAACACTTGAGTAAGTTATAATGTAATTGAATTGAACGAAAGGAGTTAATCAAATAACTAAATAAAACACTCGAGTAAGTTATAATGTAATTGAATTGAACGAAGGAGTTAATCAAATAACTAAATAAAACACTCGAGTAAGTTAAAATGTAATTGAATTGAACGAAGGAGTTAATCAAATAACTAAATAAAACACTCGAGTAAGTTATAATGTAATTGAATTGAACGAAATGAGTTAATCAAATAACTAAATAAAACACTTGAGTAAGTTATTATGTAATTGAATTGAACGAAATGAGTTAATCAAATAACTAAATAAAACACTTGAGTAAGTTATTATGTAATTGAATTGAACGAAGGAGTTAATCAAATAATTAAATAAAACACTCGAGTAAGTTATAATGTAATTGAATTGAACGAAAGGAGTTAATCAAATAACTAAATAAAACACTTGAGTAAGTTATAATGTAATTGAATTGAACGAAGGAGTTAATCAAATAACTAAATAAAACACTCGAGTAAGTTATTATGTAATTGAATTGAACGAAAGGAGTTAATCAAATAACTAAATAAAACACTTGAGTAAGTTATTATGTAATTGAATTGAACGAAGGAGTTAATCAAATAACTAAATAAAACACTTCGAGTAAGTTATAATGTAATTGAATTGAACGAAAGGAGTTAATCAAATAACTAAATAAAACACTTGAGTAAGTTATATTGTAATTGAATTGAACGAATGAGTTAATCAAATAACTAAATAAAACACTCGAGTAAGTTATAATGTAATTGAATTGAACGAAGGAGTTAATCAAATAACTAAATAAAACACTTGAGTAAGTTATTATGTAATTGAATTGAACGAAGGAGTTAATCAAATAACTAAATAAAACACTCGAGTAAGTTATAATGTAATTGAATTGAACGAAGGAGTTAATCAAATAACTAAATAAAACACTTGAGTAAGTTATTATGTAATTGAATTGAACGAAGGAGTTAATCAAATAACTAAATAAAACACTCGAGTAAGTTATAATGTAATTGAATTGAACGAAGGAGTTAATCAAATAACTAAATAAAACACTTTGAGTAAGTTATAATGTAATTGAATTGAACGAAGGAGTTAATCAAATAACTAAATGAAACACTTGAGTAAGTTATAATGTAATTGAATTGAACGAAGGAGTTAATCAAATAACTAAATAAAACACTTGAGTAAGTTATAATGTAATTGAATTGAACGAAGGAGTTAATCAAATAACTACATAAAACACTTGAGTAAGTTATAATGTAATTGAATTGAACGAAAGAGTTAATCAAATAACTAAATAAAACACTCGAGTAAGTTATTATGTAATTGAATTGAACGAAGGAGTTAATCAAATAACTAAATAAAACACTCGAGTAAGTTATAATGTAATTGAATTGAACGAAGGAGTTAATCAAATAACTAAATAAAACACTTGAGTAAGTTATAATGTAATTGAATTGAACGAAGGAGTTAATCAAATAACTAAATAAAACACTCGAGTAAGTTATAATGTAATTGAATTGAACGAAGGAGTTAATCAAATAACTAAATAAAACACTTGAGTAAGTTATAATGTAATTGAATTGAACGAAAGGAGTTAATCAAATAACTAAATAAAACACTCGAGTAAGTTATAATGTAATTGAATTGAACGAAGGAGTTAATCAAATAACTAAATAAAACACTCGAGTAAGTTATAATGTAATTGAATTGAACGAAGGAGTTAATCAAATAACTAAATAAAACACTCGAGTAAGTTATAATGTAATTGAATTGAATGAATGAGTTAATCAAATAACCAAATAAAACACTCGAGCAAGTTATAGTGTAATTGAATTGAACGAAGGAGTTAATCAAATAACTAAATAAAACACTTGAGTAAGTTATAATGTAATTGAATTGAACGAAGGAGTTAATCAAATAACTAAATAAAACACTTGAGTAAGTTATAATGTAATTGAATTGAACGAATGAGTTAATCAAATAACTAAATAAAACACTTGAGTAAGTTATAATGTAATTGAATTGAACGAAGGAGTTAATCAAATAACTAAATAAAACACTTCGAGTAAGTTATAATGTAATTGAATTGAACGAAGGAGTTAATCAAATAACTAAATAAAACACTTGAGTAAGTTATAATGTAATTGAATTGAGCGAAGGAGTTAATCAAATAACTAAATAAAACACTCGAGTAAGTTATAATGTAATTGAATTGAGCGAAGGAGTTAATCAAATAACTAAATAAAACACTTGAGTAAGTTATAATCTAATTGAATTGAACGAAGGAGTTAATCAAATAACTAAATAAAACACTTGAGTAAGATATAATGTAATTGAATTGAACGAAGGAGTTAATCAAATAACTAAATAAAACACTCGAGTAAGTTATAATGTAATTGAATTGAACGAAAGGAGTTAATCAAATAACTAAATAAAACACTTCGAGTAAGTTATAATGTAATTGAATTGAACGAAGGAGTTAATCAAATAACTAAATAAAACAGTCGAGTAAGTTATTATGTAATTGAATTGAACGAAGGAGTTAATCAAATAACTAAATAAAACACTTGAGTAAGTTATAATGTAATTGAATTGAACGAAGGAGTTAATCAAATAACTAAATAAAACACTCGAGTAAGTTATTATGTAATTGAATTGAACGAAGAAGTTAATCAAATAACAAAATAAAATACTCGAGTAAGTTATAATGTAATTGAATTGAGCGAATGAGTTAATCAAATAACTAATAAAACACTCGAGTAAGTTATAATGTAATTGAATTGAACGAAGAAGTTAATTAAATAACTAAATAAAACACTCGAGTAAGTTATAATGTAATTGAATTGAACGAAAGGAGTTAATCAAATAACTAAATAAAACACTCGAGTAAGTTATTATGTAATTGAATTCAACGAAGGAGTTAATCAAATAACTAAATAAAACACTCGAGTAAGTTATAATGTAATTGAATTGAGCGAAGGAGTTAATCAAATAACTAAATAAAACACTTCGAGTAAGTTATAATGTAATTGAATTGAGCGAAGGAGTTAATCAAATAACTAAATAAAACACTTCGAGTAAGTTATAATGTAATTGAATTGAACGAAGGAGTTAATCAATAACTAAATAAAAATCGATTGCGAATTCCGAAATTCTACTAAATCTTGATCTCAATCACAACAAGGGAGAAATTCACGGTTTTAAGGATTAGTACTAGTTTAATTATGTTGAGCAACGTAGGAAAAGAAGTTAATTAAAAGCTAGTTAGTTTAATTAACGTTTTTGTAATTTTCGGTTTTTGTAAAGCCGGAATTATTTTGCGTAGCGTAAGTTGTAATATCCCACGAACATGCTCGGGGATGCGAATCACCCTAGGGGCGTGTGAAAGGAGGTTCTTAGAGATATTTGTGGAGCTTGTGTTGCAAGCTAAGGGAGGCCATCCACTTGGTGTGGAAAACCGGCCCTCCCCTTTGCCTCCTTTGAATAAGTCAACAAAACACACAACAACACTATTCCTCTTACATCCTTGTTGGAAATTAGAGATATTAGTTGTTTCTTGCTTTGTTTAATATTTTGAGTACTTAGATCTTTTGGGAAATAATTAGCTTGTAATATATATATGTAATGGTGATCATAAATGAAAGCAGATTTGGATAATTGAAATTTAAGCTTTGTGCTTCAAATTAAAACACGTTGTGTTAAAGATTAAAAACCGAGGTTTTATTCTATCTTTGAACCGATTTTCTTGGGAGGTCGAACTACGAGAAAGTCGACCTAATTGACATATTCGAGAGTGGAGATTCTCGTTCTTTGTTAATTAAATCCGTAATTGAGGGAGAGAGTGGAGATTCATTTCCTTAGTTGCAAACCGAATTATAAACTTAAGGTGGAGGCTTTTAGTTTATTGTTCAACTATCGTAATCACAATTCTTTTTGAAGTGATTTCGTATCAAGTGGTATCAAGGCTGAGTTACGAAATGGGCGAGGAAATAGATGATAATGCTAGAAGAGATGCGATGCTAGAAGCTTTAGCTAAGCAAAATGAAGCATTACACGACATGATGGCAAAGATAACCTTAGAATTGTTTAAGAAGAAACCCAATGAGGAAGAAAGGAGTTCTAGGGCTGATGATAGGGGTTTAAAAATTGAAGTTCGGATTTTGATGGAGCTAGTGATCCGGAATTATACATTGAATGGGAACGTTCTTTGGAGGCGTTTTTTTGATTACAAAGACACTCCGAATGACAAGAGATACAAGGTTGCTGTTTTGAAGCTAACCAAATATGCATCCATTTGGTTAGAAGGATTGAAGAGGCAAAGAGTGAAAGAGAACAAATCCAAGATTGCTACTTGGGAAAAATTGAAGAAACGATTGAGGAAGCGTTTTGTTCCAACTAACTACAAACAAAATCGGTATGTTAGGTGGTCCACACTCAAGCGAGGCGCCATGCCTATGGAGGAGTACATCAAGGAATTTGAGAAGCTTTCCATTGTTTGTGAAATCGAAGAAATGGAGGAGCAAAAGTTAGGCCGATTCTTAGGAGGCCTAAGCGAAGAGGTGCGTGAGAAAGTGGAGGTGTTTCCATACCTCACATTCGATGAAGCTTGCAAAGTGGCTCTCAAAATGGATAGCCAAAGAAGAAATCGGTAGCAAGTAAGTCTTATTCCAAGCCATTTAGTACTTTCAAAGTTAATCCTAGTACTAGTAATCTTGATAAGAACAAAAAACCTGATTTCACTAGGAAAGACAAGGAGAAAGTCGGAGATGACAAAACCTTAAAAGTGAAATGTTTTAAGTGTCGAGGCTATGGCCATTACCAAGCTAATTGTCCGACTAAAAGAATCATGACCATAAGAGATATAATAGAAATAGGCGAGTTGGAAAGACAATCTCTTTTAGCAATGGAACATGATAAAAATGGAAGTGAGGATGAGGAGGGCGTGTGCAATCCTGAAATGGAGGGTGAAACCTTAGTGATTAGGAGGTCCTTATACTCAAATGTGGTGGCGAAAATGAGGAACAAAGGGAGACCATTTTTCATTCGAAATGCCTAGTGAAAAAAAAACTATGCAATTTGATCATAGATGGTGGAAGTTGTACTAATGTAGCTTCGGCTGAACTTGTAGAGAAGTTAGCATTACCTATGACGAAACATCCAATTCCTTATAAGCTGAAATGGCTAGATGATGATAGTGAAGTAAGGGTAAAAAATAGAGTTTTAATCACATTCTCAATTGGAAATTATGAAGATGAAATTCTATGTGATGTAATCCCTATGATTGCGTGCCATATACTACTTGGTAGGCCGTGGCAATTTGATCGCAAAGTGATGCATGATGGTTTTTAAAAATGTGTATAAGGTGAACAAGAATGGCAAAACCAAAACCTTGCTACCATTACCTCCTTCAAAAATCCGAAACACAAAACCAACACCAAAGAAAACCCGATGTGTAGTGGCGTGTTCTTAGGGGAAAACGATTCGAGAGGGAGTTGGAGGAAAATCGGTTGGTGTATATTCCGGTTGCCAAGGAGATGAATGAGGAGTGAGCGTTGAGGATCCGCATTTGAGGAGTTGTTGGAGGAGTTTGGAGATGTGTTCCCTAATGATCTACCAAATGGCCTACCCCTAAGCGTGGAATTGAACATCAAATTGATCTCATTCCCGGAGCACCAATTCCAAATAAGCCTTCCTATAGATGTAATCCCAAGAGAGTGAGGAATTACAAAGCCAAATCGGTGAGTTGATGGGCAAGGGATACGTGAGGGAGAGCGAGAGCCCGTGTGCCGTTCGGCTTTGCTTGTGCCAAAAAGGCGGTTCATGGAGGATGTGTATTGATAGCCGTCTTTGTGAATAACATCACCATAAAATGCGAATTTCCCGTCCCTAGATTAGATGACATGCTAGATGAGTTGAGTGGATCCAAGTTGTTTTCGAAAATTGATTTGAGAAGTGGATACCACCAAATATGCATGAAGGAGGGAGATGAGTGGAAACGGCTTTCAAAACAAAGTATGGGTTGTATGAATGGTTGGTTATGCCATTTGGTCTCCAAATGCTCCTAGTACTTTCATGAGATTAATGAATGAGGTACTAAGGCCGTTTTGGGAAAGTTCGTAGTTGTATATTTGGATGATATTCTTGTTTTCGGTGCTAACAAGGATGATCATTTAAATCATTTGCAACGAGTGTTCGAGGTTTTGAGAGAGCAAAAATTATATGGGAAGCTTGAAAAGTGCACGTTCATGCAACGAGAGCTTGGCTTCCTTGGGTTCATAATTTCGGATGAAGGGGTGAAGGTGGATCCATCCAAAGTTGAAGCAATTTCTTCTTGGCGGTTCCTACAACTATCAGGGGTGAGGTCTTTTCATGGTTTAGCTTCGTTTTATAGGAGGTTCCTAAACAATTTCAGCACCTTATTAGCTCCTATAGCGGAATGCACTAAACATGGAAAATTTGAATGGAGTGGCGCGGCTCAAAAGGCGTTTGAGCTTGTAAAAGAAGAGAATGTGTAAAAACGCCTATCCTAGCTTTACTGATTTTGCAAAACCATTTGAAGTTGAGTGTGATGCAAGTGGAGCGGGTATTGGGGCTGTTTTTGATTCAATGTGGCAAGCCTATTGCGTATTTTAGCGAAAAATTAAATCGGGGCTAAGTTGAATTATTCTACTTATGATAAAGAGTTCTACGCCATGGTTAGATCCCTTAATCATTGGAGTCACTATTTACGACCACAAGCTTTTGTTCTTCATTCCGATCATGAATCACTGAAATATATTCATGGACAACATAAGCTTAGTGCTCGGCATGCTAAATGGGTAGAGTTCTTACAATCGTTCAACTTTGTTGCTAAGTACAAGTCGGGAAAAGCTAACGTGGTAGGCGATGCTTTATCTCGGAGACACGTGTTGCTTAATATGGTGGATTCCAAGGTACTTGGGTTTGAGCCGATTAAAGAATTTTATGTTCTTGATGAGGGGACACGAGATACGTTGAAGCTACCAAAGATGGTCCAAAAGACCATTATCATCAAATGGAGGGTTCTTGTTCAAGGGAACAAACTTTGCGTTCCTAAATGTCCCGTTCGAGACTTGCTAATTAGAGAGGCTCATGGAGGTGGGTTGGCGGGCCATTTTGGCGTGAGCAAGACTATGGAGTTATTTACGAGAACATTTCTCATGGCCTCATATGATCAAAGAGGTACATCTTGTTTTGGCTCGTTGTGGTGTTTGTCAAAGGGCTAAAAGCACGTTCCATAAGGGTTGTACACTCCTTTCCGACACCGGAGAGACCATGGGAGGATGTTAGTATGGATTTCATTGTGGCTCTTCCTAGGACTCAAAGGGGAAGGATTCGGTCATGGTGGTGGTGGACCGATTCTCCAAAAATGGCGCGCTTCGTGCCTTGTCATAAAACGGAAGATGCTATTAATGTTTCTTGTTTGTATTTCGGGGAAATTGTTCGCTTGCATGGAGTACCAAGAACTATTGTCTCGGATCGAGATAGTAAGTTTTTGAGTCATTTTTGGAGGTCCCTATGGAGGATGATGGGTACTAGATTCTTGTTTAGTACTTCACATCACCCCCAAACGGATGGTCGGCGAAGTGACCAGCCGAACTCTAGGCACCTTGTTAAGGGGCTTGGTGAGCAAGACGGGAAAGGATTGGGATGTCGAAGTTATGCCGTGCGGAGTTTGCCTACAATAGGACTCCAACTTTTGCAACAAAACATTCACGGTTCGAAGTGGTATATGGGGTTAATCCGTATGTCCCTATTGATCTTATTTCGTTGCCTAAAGACTCTTATGTCCACGGAGATGCTAGGCAACAAGCTGAAACAATGGTGAAGGTTCACAAAGAAATACGCACCAACATCGAGAAGGCAAATGAGATGTACAAAAGAAAGCAAACAAAAGTCGAAAACCGAGGTTGTTTGCTCCGGGAGATTTGGTGTGGATTCACTTGAGGAAGGAGAGGTTTCCAAGTAAAAGAAAGCATAAGCTCATGCCCCGAGCTGAAGGACCTTTCAAGGTTCTTGAACGATATGGAAACAATGCTTACAAAATAGACCTTCCCGGGAGACTATGGCGTGGCGGCAACATTCAATGTAGGAGACTTATCCCCTATTTAGAAGATGAAGATGTGCAAGAATTGAGGACAATTCCTTTTGAAGAAGGAGAGGATGATCCGAAATCGGTTGCGAATTCGAAATTCTACTAAGTGCTGATCTCAATCCAGCAAGGGAGAAATTCACGGTTTAAGGATTAGTACTAGTTTAATTATGTTGAGCAACGTAGGAAAAGAAGTTAATTAAAAGCTAGTTAGTTTAATTAACGTTTTTGTAATTTTCGGTTTTTGTAAAGCCGGAATTATTTTGCGTAGCGTAAGTTGTAATATCCACGAACATGCTCGGGGATGCGAATCACCCTAGGGACGTGTGAAAGGAGGTTCTTAGAGATATTTGTGGAGCTTGTGTTGCAAGCTAAGGGAGGCCATCCACTTGGTGTGGAAAGCCGGCCCTCCCCCTTTGCCTCCCTTTGAATAAGTCAACAAAACACACAACAACACTATTCCTCTTACATCCTTGTTGGAAATTAGAGATATTAGTTGTTTCTTGCTTTGTTTAATATTTTGAGTACTTAGATCTTTTGGGAAATAATTAGCTTGTAATATATATATGTAATGGTGATCATAAATGAAAGCAGATTTGGATAATTGAAATTTAAGCTTTGTGCTTCAAATTAAAACACGTTGTGTTAAAGATTAAAAACCGAGGTTTTTATTCTATCTTTGAACCGATTTTCTTGGGAGGTCAAACTACGAGAAAGTCGACCTAATTGACATATTCGAGAGTGGAGATTCTCGTTCTTTGTTAATTAAATCCGTAATTGAGGGAGAGAGTGGAGATTCATTTCCTTAGTTGCAAACCGAATTATAAACTTAAGGTGGAGGCTTTTAGTTTATTGTTCAACTATCGTAATCACAATTCTTTTTGAAGTGATTTCGTATCTATGAGTTAATCAATAACTAAATAAAAATTCGAGTAAGTTATAATGTAATTGAATTGAACGAAGGAGTTAATCAAATAACTAAATAAAACACTCGAGTAAGTTATACTATAATTGAATTAAAAGAAGGAGTTAATCAAATAACTAAATAAAACACTCGAGTAAGTTATAATGTAATAGAATTGAGCGAAGGAGTTAATCAAATAACTAAATAAAACATTCGAGTAAGTTATAATGTAATTGAATTGAACGAAAGGAGTTAATCAAATAACTAAATAAAACACTCGAGTAAGTTATAATGTAATTGAATTGAGCGAAGGAGTTAATCAATAACTAAATAAAACACTCGAGTAAGTTATAATGTAATTGAATTGAACGAAAGGAGTTAATCAAATAACTAAATAAAACACTCGAGTAAGTTATTATGTAATTGAATTGAACGAAGGAGTTAATCAAATAACTAAATAAAACACTCGAGTAAGTTATAATGTAATTGAATTGAACGAAGGAGTTAATCAAATAACTAAATAAAACACTCGAGTAAGTTATTATGTAATTGAATTGAACGAATGAGTTAATCAAATAACTAAATAAAACACTTGAGTAAGTTATAATGTAATTGAATTGAACGAAGGAGTTAATCAAATAACTAAATAAAACACTCGAGTAAGTTATTATGTAATTGAATTGAACGAAGGAGTTAATCAAATAACTAAATAAAACACTTGAGTAAGTTATTATGTAATTGAATTGAGCGAAGGAGTTAATCAAATAACTAAATAAAACACTCGAGTAAGTTATTATGTAATTGAATTGAACGAAAGGAGTTAATCAAATAACTAAATAAAACACTTGAGTAAGTTATAATGTAATTGAATTGAACGAAAGGAGTTAATCAAATAACTAAATAAAACACTCGAGTAAGTTATAATGTAATTGAATTGAACGAAGGAGTTAATCAAATAACTAAATAAAACACTCGAGTAAGTTATAATGTAATTGAATTGAACGAAAGGAGTTAATCGAATAACTAAATAAAACACTCGAGTAAGTTATTATGTAATTGAATTGAACGAAGGAGTTAATCAAATAACTAAATAAAACACTTGAGTAAGTTATAATGTAATTGAATTGAAAGAAGGAGTTAATCAAATAACTAAATAAAACACTTGAGTAAGTTATAATGTAACCGAACTGAAAGAATGAGTTAATCAAATAAATAAATAAAGCACTCGAGTAAGTTATAATGTAATTGAATTGAACGAAGGAGTTAATCAAATAACTAAATAAAACACTTGAGTAAGTTATAATGTAATTGAATTGAACGAAAGAGTTAATCAAATAACTAAATAAAACACTTGAGTAAGTTATAATGTAATTGAATTGAACGAAGGAGTTAATCAAATAACTAAATAAAACACTCGAGTAAGTTATAATGTAATTGAATTGAACGAAAGGAGTTAATCAAATAACTAAATAAAACACTCGAGTAAGTTATTATGTAATTGAATTGAACGAAGGAGTTAATCAAATAACTAAATAAAACACTTGAGTAAGTTATAATGTAATTGAATTGAACGAAGGAGTTAATCAAATAACTAAATAAAACATTTGAGTAAGTTATAATGTAATTGAATTGAACGAAGGAGTTAATCAAATAACTAAATAAAACACTCGAGTAAGTTATTATGTAATTGAATTGAACGAAAGGAGTTAATCAAATAACTAAATAAAACACTTGAGTAAGTTATAATGTAATTGAATTGAACGAAGTAGTTAATCAAATAACTAAATAAAACACTCGAGTAAGTTATAATGTAATTGAATTGAACGAAGGAGTTAATCGAATAACTAAATAAAACACTCGAGTAAGTTATAATGTAATTGAATTGAACGAAGGAGTTAATCAAATAACTAAATAAAACACTTGAGTAAGTTATTATGTAATTGAATTGAACGAAGGAGTTAATCAAATAACTAAATAAAACACTTGAGTAAGTTATAATGTAATTTAATTGAATGAATGAGTTAATCAAATAACTAAATAAAACACTTGAGTAAGTTATAATGTAATTGAATTGAACGAATGAGTTAATCAAATAACTAAATAAAACACTTTCGAGTAAGTTATTATGTAATTGAATTGAACGAAAGTGTTAATCAAATAACTAAATAAAACACTTGAGTAAGTTATAATGTAATTGAATTGAACGAATGAGTTAATCAAATAACTAAATAAAACACTCGAGTAAGTTATAATGTAATTGAATTGAACGAATGAGTTAATCAAATAACTAAATAAAACACTTGAGTAAGTTATTATGTAATTGAATTGAGCGATGGAGTTAATCAAATAACTAAATAAAACACTTGAGTAAGTTATAATGTAATTGAATTGAACGAAGGAGTTAATCAAATAACTAAATAAAACACTTGAGTAAGTTATAATGTAATTGAATTGAGCGAAGGAGTTAATCAAATAACTAAATAAAACACTTGAGTAAGTTATAATGTAATTGAATTAAACGAAGGAGTTAATCAAATAACTAAATAAAACACTTGAGTAAGTTATTATGTAATTGAATTGAAAGAAGGAGTTAATCAAATAACTAAATAAAACACTTGAGTAAGTTATAATGTAATTGAATTGAACGAATGAGTTAATCAAATAACTAAATAAAACACTTGAGTAAGTTATAATGTAATTGAATTGAACGAAAGAGTTAATCAAATAACTAAATAAAACACTCGAGTAAGTTATTATGTAATTGAATTGAACGAAAGAGTTAATCAAATAACTAAATAAAACACTCGAGTAAGTTATAATGTAATTGAATTGAACGAAGGAGTTAATCAAATAACTAAATAAAACACTCTGAGTAAGTTATTATGTAATTGAATTGAACGAAAGAGTTAATCAAATAACTAAATAAAACACTTGAGTAAGTTATAATGTAATTGAATTGAACGAAAGGAGTTAATCAAATAACTAAATAAAACACTTGAGTAAGTTATAATGTAATTGAATTGAACGAAGGAGTTAATCAAATAACTAAATAAAACACTTGAGTAAGTTATTATGTAATTGAATTGAACGAAGGAGTTAATCAAATAACTAAATAAAACACTCGAGTAAGTTATAATGTAATTGAATTGAACGAAGGAGTTAATCAAATAACTAAATAAAACACTCGAGTAAGTTATTATGTAATTGAATTGAACGAAGGAGTTAATCAAATAACTAAATAAAACACTCGAGTAAGTTATAATGTAATTGAATTGAATGAAGGAGTTAATCAAATAACTAAATAAAACACTCGAGTAAGTTATAATGTAATTGAATTGAACGAAAGGAGTTAATCAAATAACTAAATAAAACACTTGAGTAAGTTATTATGTAATTGAATTGAACAAAGGAGTTAATCAAATAACTAAATAAAACACTCGAGTAAGTTATAATGTAATTGAATTGAACGAAGGAGTTAATCAAATAACTAAATAAAACACTTGAGCAAGTTATTATGTAATTGAATTGAACGAAGGAGTTAATCAAATAACTAAATAAAACACTTGAGTAAGTTATAATGTAATTGAATTGAACGAAAAGCGTTAATAAAATAACTAAATAAAACACTTGAGTAAGTTATAATGTAATTGAATTGAACGAAATGAGTTAATCAAATAACTAAATAAAACACTTGAGTAAGTTATAATGTAATTGAATTGAACGAAAGGAGTTAATCAAATAACTAAATAAAACACTTAGTAAGTTATTATGTAATTGAATTGAACGAATGAGTTAATCGAATAACTAAATAAAACACTCGAGTAAGTTATTATGTAATTGAATTGAACGAAGGAGTTAATCAAATAACTAAATAAAACACTCGAGTAAGTTATAATGTAATTGAATTGAACGAATGAGTTAATCAAATAACTAAATAAAACACTTGAGTAAGTTATAATGTAATTGAATTGAACGAAAGGAGTTAATCAAATAACTAAATAAAACACTTGAGTAAGTTATTATGTAATTGAATTGAACGAAGGAGTTAATCAAATAACTAAATAAAACACTCGAGTAAGTTATTATGTAATTGAATTGAACGAATGAGTTAATCAAATAACTAAATAAAACACTCGAGTAAGTTATTATGTAATTGAATTGAACGGAAGGAGTTAATCAAATAACTAAATAAAACACTCGAGTAAGTTATAATGTAATTGAATTGAACGAAAGGAGTTAATCAAATAACTAAATAAAACACTTGAGTAAGTTATAATGTAATTGAATTGAACGAAGGAGTTAATCAAATAACTAAATAAAACACTTGAGTAAGTTATTATGTAATTGAATTGAACAGAAAGAGTTAATCAAATAACTAAATAAAACACTCGAGTAAGTTATTATGTAATTGAATTGAACGAATGAGTTAATCAAATAACTAAATAAAACACTTTCGAGTAAGTTATTATGTAATTGAATTGAACGAAGGAGTTAATCAAATAACTAAATAAAACACTTGAGTAAGTTATAATGTAATTGAATTGAACGAATGAGTTAATCAAATAACTAAATAAAACACTTGAGTAAGTTTATTATGTAATTGAATTGAACGAAGGAGTTAATCAAATAACTAAATAAAACACTTGAGTAAGTTATTATGTAATTGAATTGAACGAAGGAGTTAATCAAATAACTAAATAAAACACTCGAGTAAGTTATTATGTAATTGAATTGAACGAATGAGTTAATCAAATAACTAAATAAAACACTTTCGAGTAAGTTATAATGTAATTGAATTGAACGAAGGAGTTAATCAAATAACTAAATAAAACACTTTCGAGTAAGTTATAATGTAATTGAATTGAACGAAGGAGTTAATCAAATAACTAAATAAAACACTCGAGTAAGTTATAATGTAATTGAATTGAACGAAGGAGTTAATCAAATAACTAAATAAAACACTTGGAGTAAGTTATTATGTAATTGAATTGAACGAAGGAGTTAATCAAATAACTAAATAAAACACTCGAGTAAGTTATTATGTAATTGAATTGAACGAAGGAGTTAATCAAATAACTAAATAAAACACTCGAGTAAGTTATTATGTAATTGAATTGAACGAAGGAGTTAATCTAATAACTAAATAAAACACTTGAGTAAGTTTTATGTAATTGAATTGAACGAAGGAGTTAATCAAATAACTAAATAAAACACTCGAGTAAGTTATTATGTAATTGAATTGAACGAGAGTTAATCAAATAACTAAATAAAACACTCGAATAAGTTATTATGTAATTGAATTGAACGAATGAGTTAATCAAATAACTAAATAAAACACTTTGAGTAAGTTATAATGTAATTGAATTGAACGAAGCAGTTAATCAAATAACTAAATAAAACACTTGAGTAAGTTATTATGTAATTGAATTGAACGAATGAGTTAATCAAATAACTAAATAAAACACTCGAGTAAGTTATTATGTAATTGAATTGAACGAATAAGCTAATCAAATAACTAAATAATAGGTAATTGAATTGAACGAATGAGTTAGTCAAATAACTAAATAAAACACTCGTGTAAGTTATAAGGTAATTCAATTTAACCAAAGGAGTTAATCAAATAACTAAATAAAACACTTGAGTAAGTTATTATGTAATTGAATTGAACGAAGGAGTTAATCAAATAACTAAATAAAACACTCGAGTAAGTTATAATGTAATTGAATTGAACGAAGGAGTTAATCTAATAACTACATAAAACACTTGAGTAAGTTATAATGTAATTGAATTGAACGAAGGAGTTAATCAAATAACTAAATAAAACACTTGAGTAAGTTATTATGTAATTGAATTGAACGAATGAGTTAATCAAATAACTAAATAAAACACTCGAGTAAGTTATTATGTAATTGAATTGAACGAAGGAGTTAATCAAATAACTAAATAAAACACTTGAGTAAGTTATAATGTAATTGAATTGAACGAATGAGTTAATCAAATAACTAAATAAAACACTCGAGTAAGTTATTATGTAATTGAATTGAACGAATGAGTTAATCAAATAACTAAATAAAACACTCGAGTAAGTTATTATGTAATTGAATTGAACGAATGAGTTAATCAAATAACTAAATAAAACACTCGAGTAAGTTATTATGTAATTGAATTGAACGAAGGAGTTAATCAAATAACTAAATAAAACACTCGAGTAAGTTATAATGTAATTGAATTGAACGAAAGGAGTTAATCAAATAACTAAATAAAACACTCGAGTAAGTTATAATGTAATTGAATTGAACGAAGGAGTTAATCAAATAACTAAATAAAACACTTGAGTAAGTTATTATGTAATTGAATTGAACGAAATGAGTTAATCAAATAACTAAATAAAACACTCGAGTAAGTTATAATGTAATTGAATTGAACGAAGGAGTTAATCAAATAACTAAATAAAACACTTGAGTAAGTTATAATGTAATTGAATTGAACGAAGGAGTTAATCTAATAACTAAATAAAACACTTGAGTAAGTTATAATGTAATTGAATTGAACGAATGAGTTAATCAAATAACTAAATAAAACACTTGAGTAAGTTATTATGTAATTGAATTGAACGAAGGAGTTAATCAAATAACTAAATAAAACACTCGAGTAAGTTTTTATGTAATTGAATTGAACGAAGGAGTTAATCAAATAACTAAATAAAACACTCGAGTAAGTTATTATGTAATTGAATTGAACGAATGAGTTAATCAAATAACTAAATAAAACACTCGAGTAAGTTATTATGTAATTGAATTGAACGAATGAGTTAATCAAATAACTAAATAAAACACTTGAGTAAGTTATAATGTAATTGAATTGAACGAAGGAGTTAATCAAATAACTAAACAAAACACTTGAGTAAGTTATTATGTAATTGAATTGAACGAATGAGTTAATCAAATAACTAAATAAAACACTTTCGAGTAAGTTATTATGTAATTGAATTGAACGAAGGAGTTAATCAAATAACTAAATAAAACACTCGAGTAAGTTATAATGCAATTGAGTTGAACGAATGAGTTAATCAAATAACTACATAAAACACTTGAGTAAGTTATTATGTAATTGAATTGAACGAAGGAGTTAATCAAATAACTAAATAAAAAACTTAAGTAAGTTTTTATATGTAATTGAATTGAACGAATGAGTTAATCAAATAACTAAATAAAACACTTGAGTAAGTTTTTATGTAATTGAATTGAACGAATGAGTTAATCAAATAACTAAATAAAACACTCGAGTAACTTATTATGTAATTGAATTGAACGAAAAGGAGTTAATCAAATAACTAAATAAAACACTTCGAGTAAGTTCTAATGTAATTGAATTGAACGAAGGAGTTAATCAAATAACTACATAAAACACTTGAGTAAGTTATAACGTAATTGAATTGAACGAAAGGAGTTAATCAAATAACTAAATAAAACACTTGAGTAAGTTATAATGTAATTGAATTGAACGAAGGAGTTAATCAAATAACTAAATAAAACACTTGAGTAAGTTATTATGTAATTGAATTGAACGAATGAGTTAATCAAATAACTAAATAAAACACTTTCGAGTAAGTTATTATGTAATTAAATTGAACGAAAGAGTTAATCAATAACTAAATAAAACACTCGAGTAAGTTATAATGTAATTGAATTGAACGAATGAGTTAATCAAATAACTACATAAAACACTTGAGTAAGTTATTATGTAATTGAATTGAACGAATGAGTTAATCAAATAACTAAATAAAACACTCGAGTAAGTTTTTATGTAATTGAATTGAACGAATGAGTTAATCAAATAACTAAATAAAACACTCGAGTAACTTATTATGTAATTGAATTGAACGAACCAGTTAATCAATAACTAAATAAAACACTCGAGTAAGTTATAATGTAATTGAATTGAACGAATGAGTTAATCAAATAACTACATATAACACTTGAGTAAGTTAATGTAATTGAATTGAACGAAGGAGTTAATCAAATAACTAAATAAAAAACTTAAGTAAGTTTTTATATGTAATTGAATTGAACGAAGGAGTTAATCAAATAACTACATAAAACACTTGAGTAAGTTATAATGTAAATGAATTGAACGAATGAGTTAATCAAATAACTACATAAAACACTTGAGTAAGTTATAATATAATTGAATTGAACGATGGAGTAAATCAAATAACTAAATAAAAAACTTAAGTAAGTTTTTATATGTAATTGAATTGAACGAATGAATTAATCAAATAACTAAATAAAACACTTGAGTAAGTATTTATGTAATTGTGATGCAAGTTGGACTATCTTTAATCGCTTTCTTAGAATTGTTGCATGGTTTTACTTTTACTCCTAAAGTAGAGGTTTTACATGTAACTAAAAATATGTCTTTTATTATGTTAGTTAAGTTTGTTATTTCAAGTATTGGTTGTAATAATGTCCGAAAATCTTAGGGTATTTCGGTTCATTGGAGTCTAGTTGTCAAGAGTTGTATTTTAGGAAAGTTACCTTAAGTTGGGAAGAACAAGAGTGGCGTGCATGGTGATGGTTGTTAGCCGTGAGTTTTGGTGTAATTAAGGAAGGTATGAATATCTTTCCTTAAGTTTTTGTTTCCTTAAATTTAGCTAGATTGTAGGCTAGAATTAAGGAAGGATACTTTCCTAAATTCCTAATATGGGACGTGTGGTGCAAGAGTCTTGGAGAACAAGGTTTTCTTGCCTCTTCTACTACAAATAAAGGTGCCTATCCTCCTAAAAAGAAGTAGACTGATTTTGAGAATTGTGAGCGTTGCTTATTTCGGTTGTTAACCAAAAGCAATACTTGTTGCGACTTGTATTCATCTTCTAATTGCGATTAGGAAGAGACCCTCTTATTCCTGTGAGAATCAAGAGTACTATCCTTGTTTTTATTTCTTATTTTCAGCATTCATTCATAATAAAAACATAAAAAGACGTCACTTAAAAACTAGGTTAAAGTTTGTGAATTTTCGGACTTCGAAATTCATATCGGTTGGTATCGAGCGGTAAGGTTGTAGAGGCTCGTGAAGGCGCGTTTCTAGCTTAGATTGAGCTGAAATTTTGTGCGGAGATATTAAACATCTTGAAGTTTGTTGTGTCAAAATTTCGTTTAATTCCGAGTTATAAAGAATCCACAGTCATCAATACAATCCGACGTATTGCGTAACAACAATGGGAGACTTCGAGAAACAAATGATAGCTTGTTTTGAAAAACTTAACCAGGAGATTGCAAACCTCCACGGCAAGATTAACTCCATAGAAGCTAAGACCACTGGAGGTTCTCCAACCTCCTTTGGAAGCAACTTTAATGGTGCTAGAAGAGAAGATGATCATAAACTTGGAGATTTACCGAGTTTAATGGCACCCAAGATGCGGATGCTTTTCTTGATTGGGAGCGACGTATGAACCGACTCTTTGATCACAAGGGCTTGGCAGAAAGTAAGAGTTTCTCTTATGCTACTTTGAAATTGACCAAATATGCTTCTCTTTGGTTCGAGAGTCTTCAAGCTCAACGTGAAAGAGAGAGAGCAAAGTAGCCCTTGAAACTTGGGCGGAGTTGAAGGCCAAGATGTGAAAAAGGTTTGTTCCCGTTCCTATAAACAAGATTTGTTCTATAAACTTAATACATTGCAACAAAATCATCTAAGTGTAGAACAATATGCTAAGGAATTTGAACGACTAACTTTGGCATGTGAATGCAATGATGTTGATGATATGAATTTCGAGGTCCGAAAATTCACAAACTTTAACCTAGTTTTAAGTGACGTCTTTTTATGTTTTTATTATGAATGAATGCTGAAAATAAGAAATAAAAACAAGGATAGTACTCTTGATTCTCGCAGGAATAAGAGGGTCTCTTCCTAATCGCAATTAGAAGATGAATACAAGTCGCAACAAGTATTGTTTTGGTTAACAACCGAAATAAGCAACGCTCACAATTCTCAAATCAATTCACTACCTTTATTAATGGACTAGGCGCCTATTTATAAGGAGGGCAGCAAGTAATCCTTGCCCTCCAAGGCATTACAACTCACGGCTAGCTTTAAGTAAATAAGGAAAGTTTCCCCTAAATTAAAGCCTAGAATCTAGCACAACTTAAGGAAACATTGGATTTAGGAAAGCTTTGCAAAACTTTCCATAAATCTCACAAAACCACACGCCTAAGCCATCCCTTATTACAACTCCAATTTCGGCCAACTTATTACATTCAACTAACAATAAAATAACTTAATTAACTAATTTAACTAACAAACATAATAAAAGACATATTTTTAGTTACATGTAAAACCTTCACTTTAAGAGTAAAGTAAAACCATGCAACAATTCTAACAAAGCAAATAAAGATAGTTGGTGAAGCAATCCATGCACGTACGTATCTTGCATCATTCTCCCCCTCTTGAAAAAAAACTTGTCTCAAGTTTTGATGTAACCAAGCAATCATCCACGCACGATAACCATGAACCATAAGAACAAGTACACGGATGAGAAATAGAAGTGGAATCCATGAGGTTTGTGGATGTGTATGACAAATAATGACATCATGACAACAAAATTCAGTAGAGGATGCTTCATAATATAGTACCCAACAATCCTTTGTAGCTTTCTCCGCACATGGAATAGCAAAGATCAGAACTTTGATGGTTGGACAAGCCAAAGAGTCAAGCTTTAAATCATCTTGAATGTCAAAGGATGGATCTTTGTTATTTGCACAATCCAAAGATTCAGTTTTTAATT
This sequence comes from Beta lomatogona, assembly GCA_947646795.1. Taxonomy (NCBI): domain Eukaryota; kingdom Viridiplantae; phylum Streptophyta; class Magnoliopsida; order Caryophyllales; family Amaranthaceae; genus Beta; species Beta lomatogona. The sequence goes on from CANSNZ010001086.1 coordinate 32,890, forward strand.
CATCTTCAACATGAGAAATTTCAAATATCAAATCTTTATCGTCCAAATTTGAAAAAGATTCAATCTTTTCTTCTTCTTCAACATTAAGAACAAATTCTTGAACCTCTTTCTTGGTTTCATCATCAACAAGAATTAGATCTCTGGAACTTTTCTCTTGTCGTCGCATTGTTTAGCTTGGTAATCTCCTGATTTAGCTTTTCAAAACAAGCTAACACTTGTTTCTCGTAGTCTCTCATTGTTGTTACGCAGTACGTCGGATTGTATTGATGACTGTGGATTCATTATAACTCGGAATTAAACCAAATTTTGACACAACAAACTTCAAGATGTTTACTATCTCCACACAAAATTTCAGCTTAATCTAAGCTGGCACGCGTCCTCACGAGCCTCTACAACCTTACTGCTTTGATACCAACTGATATGAATTTCGAGGTCCGAAAATTCACAAACTTTAACCTAGTTTTAAGTGACGTCTTTTTATGTTTTTATTATGAATGAATGCTGAAAATAAGAAATAAAAACAAGGATAGTACTCTTGATTCTCGCAGGAATAAGAGGGTCTCTTCCTAATCGCAATTAGAAGATGAATACAAGTCGCAACAAGTATTGTTTTGGTTAACAACCGAAATAAGCAACGCTCACAATTCTCAAATCAATTCACTACCTTTATTAATGGACTAGGCGCCTATTTATAAGGAGGGCAGCAAGTAATCCTTGCCCTCCAAGGCATTACAACTCACGGCTAGCTTTAAGTAAATAAGGAAAGTTTCCCCTAAATTAAAGCCTAGAATCTAGCACAACTTAAGGAAACATTGGATTTAGGAAAGCTTTGCAAAACCACACGCCTAAGCCATCCCTTATTACAACTCCAATTTCGGCCAACTTATTACATTCAACTAACAATAAAATAACTTAATTAACTAATTTAACTAACAAACATAATAAAAGACATATTTTTAGTTACATGTAAAACCTTCACTTTAAGAGTAAAGTAAAACCATGCAACAATTCTAACAAAGCAAATAAAGATAGTTGGTGAAGCAATCCATGCACGTATCTTGCATCACTTTGCTTCAACCAGTCCCAGATCATAATACATTGGTACTTCGGTGTATGCTACATGTGGTGCCAACCATGGAGGATAAACATATAGAACAAAGAGAGAACCTTTTCCACTCTCGATGTTTGGTGAAGGGACGACCTTGTTCCCTTATAATAGATAGTGGTTCTTGTACAAGTGTGGCTTCAAAGAAGATGGTGGAGACCTTGGAGTTAGAACAACGAGATCATCCAAGACCATACAAGCTGAGTTGGGTGAGTAATGATGGAGGACTTACTGTTAAGAAACAAGCCTTGGTTCCTTTTGAGATTGGCGAATTCAAGGATGAACTATGGTGTGACCTACTTCCTATGGATGCTTGTTCCTTGCTGTTAGGACGTCCATGGCAATGGGATCGAGATGCTGTTCATCATTGCAAGCAAAATGTGTACACCGTGGCTTTTGGAGACAAACGAATTAGTTTGCAACCCCTACCTCCAAAGTACTCGAATGTAAGTGAAACCAAGAGTAAAGAGGTAGATTCTTCACAAAATGCATGATATGTTTCATCTTTTGATTCTAGGGAGATGACCAAGAAAGGGAGGATGATATGAATGTTCAAACTAGGATAGTCAAACACTCAAAAGAACACGTCCAATTGAGCCAGGACAATGAAGAATCCGAAATAAGAACAAGTAACAAGGGATATTTCTTAATGAATGATCACTCCTGAAACACTCACAAGAATCTTAAAGACACTCAAACCACTCCTGGAATTAAGTTGTTTAAACACTAATTAATAAACACTCCTGAATATCAATTAATGGAAGATTAAAGCTTATGAATTAACTCACAAACAATAACAATGTTTAGTCATAAAATCACTCTAACCCTTGAAGAGGTTAGACGCTATTATTTATAAGAAGTAAGCAAGAAAACCTTGCTCCTCAAGCATGCCAAACTACACGGCATTCTCCACCAATTTAGGAAAGTATCTCCTCCTTAATTCTAGCCTAGAATCAAGCTAAACTTAAGGAAACTCTAACTTAAGGAAAGACAACAAATACTTTCCTTAACTACAACTCAAACACACGCCCAAGGCTGCTACCTTGCACCCCACTCCAATCTACCAAATTAAGGAAACTTTCCTAAAATACAACCATGATAACTAAACACCTAACCACCGAAATCTCTAAGGGATTTTCGGACCTTTATTGAACTAAAAAAAACTCAACTAATTATTAACTAACATTTTAAACTATTAATGACACTAATTTAAAATGCTAATCAGTTTCTTCCTCAAGCCATGTGACACACGACACAAATGCATGCTTGTTAGCCATCAAATTGAAACCCATGTGTTCCATCAAAAGTAAAACCGGCTCTTCTTGATTTGATGCCTTTGGATCCGCATCATTCTCCCCTTCTTCAAAAGAATTTGCCCTCAAATTCTCATCATCATGGTAAGGAGAAAGATCACCAATATTGAAAGTAGCACTCACATTGCCATAATCACTTGGTAAGTCGATTTTGTAAGCTCCATCACCCACGACTCCAATGACTTCGAAAGGACCATCAGCTCTAGGCATCAACTTGTTTTTCCTTTTGCTCGGAAACCTTTCCTTACTCAAATGTATCCATACTAGGTCACCTTCCTTGAACTTAGGTTGGCGCCTATGTTTGTTAGCTCGTTCCTTGTATTGCTGATTCATTTTCTCAATTTGAGCTTTAACTTGCGCACAAGTCTTGTTAAAAGCTTCCAGCCTTTTCTTTGAATCCGCATGTATCTCACTTCTAGGAAGAGTAACAAGATCAATAGGGAGAAAAGGATTAACTCCATAAATGATCTCAAATGGAGAACGTAAAGTTGTGGCTGAATGTGAACGGTTGTAAGCAAATTCCGCATGTGCAAGCTTCACATCCCAATCTTTTTGCGTCTTACTCACAAGGCCACGTAACAAAGAACCAAGAGTTCTGTTTGTAACTTCAGTTTGACCATCTGTTTGAGGATGATGACTCGTGCTAAATAGGAGTTTCGTTCCCACCATCTTCCACAAACACCGCCAAAAGTGACTAAGGAATTTAGAATCCCTATCCGAAACAATGCTTCTAGGAATGCCATGAAGTCGAATTACCTCTTTGAAATACAAATCAGCAACATGGGAAGCGTCATCCGTCTTGTGCATGGAAATGAAATGAGCCATCTTCGAAAATCTATCCACAACCACCATGATAGCATCTTTGCCTCTTTGAGTTCTAGGCAAACCAACAAATGCTCACACTATCCCAAGGATGATCCGGAACTGGTAAAGGCGTGTAAAGCCCTTTATGAAAGGTGCTTTTGGACTTTTGGCACGTTGCACACTTACTCACTACCATATGCACATCCTTGATCATGCTAGGCCAATAAAAATGTTCACTCAAAGTATCAAGTGTCTTGTGAATGCCAAAATGACCAGCAATACCTCCACTATGCACTTCACGAACTAGAAGCTCACGTACCTTGCACTTTGGGACACACAATTTGTTTCCTTTAAAAAGAAAACCCTCTTGAACCATGAACAACCCTTTAGGAGCAGCAAAAATCGAACCAAGTTCATCATCTTCTTTATAAAGCTCCTTCAAGTGTTCGAACCCCATTACTCTTGCATCCACCATAGCTAGCAAATAAGATCTCCTTGAAAGTGCATCTCGCCACGATGTTGCTCTTTCCTTCTTTATACTTGGACGAGAAGGTGAAAGATTGGAGAAACTCGACCCACTTGGCGTGCCTATGATTGAGTTTTTGTTGACCATGAATGTGTTTGAGCGCCTCATGATCCGAATGAAGGATGAACGGTTTAGGCCTCAAATAATGTGACCAATGGTCCAAAGCTCGAACAATAGCTTAAAACTCACGATCATAATTAGAGTAGTTCAACTTGGCACCATTGAGCTTCTCACTAAAGTATGAAATAGGGCGCCTCTCTTGGACCAAAACAGCACCAATTCCCAATCCACTTGCATCACACTCTACCTCGAACAATTTGTTGAAATCCGGCAAAGCAAGTATAGGAGCACTACACAACTTCTCTTTCACTTCTTCAAAAGCCTTTTGCGCCAAAGGAGACCATACAAACTCACCCTTTTTCAACAAAGCGGTGATAGGAGCCATAATGGAAGAGAAGTTTCGAATGAATCTTCTATAGAACGAAGCCAAGCCATGGAAGCTTCGACATTCACTAGCATTAGTAGGGGCCAGCCATGAAGAAATTGCTTGCACCTTCGAAGGATCAACATGAACTCCTTCCTTGGAAACAATGTAACCAAGAAACGCTATGCTCGACACAAGGAACTCACACTTTTCCATCTTGCCGAAAAGTTTTTGTTCTCTAAGCTTCTCAAACAAACTCCTCAAATGTATCAAATGATCATCAACACTCTTACTATAAACAAGGATATCATCCAAATAAACAACAACAAATTTGTTTAAAAAGGAACGAAGTACCTCATTCATAAGTCGCATGAAAGAACTAGGAGCGTTGCATAAGCCAAAAGGCATCACCATCCATTCATAAAGACCTTGTTTAGTCTTGAATGCTGTTTTCCACTCATCCCCTTCTCGAATCCTCATTTGATGATAACCACTTCTAAGATCGATTTTTGAGAAAATCGAGGCTCTATTGAGTTCATCAAGCATATCCTCCAACCTCGGCATGGGAAATCTATACTTTACAGTGATATTGTTCACGGCCCTACTATCAATGCACATTCTCCATGTACCATCTTTCTTAGGCACAAGTAAAGCGGGAACCGCACAAGGACTCATGCTTTCTCTTACATACCCCCTTTCGATCAATTCTTCAATTTGTCGTTGAAGTTCTTTGGAAGCACTTGGATCACACCTATAAGCAGGTTTATTAGGTAAAGGAGCTCCGGAACTAAATCAATGGCATGTTCAATTCCCCTTAAGGGTGGCAGCCCTTGTGGAAGGTCTTCCGGAAATACATCACAAAATTCCTTCATGAGTGAATCAAGTTGTGGATTACTTGGCTTCACTTCACTTGCAACAGCATGTTTGATGACTAAAGCATAGCACACGCCCTCATCTTCAATCTCTTTCTCGAACTCTTTTGAAGAAAGAAACAAACTAGTCTTTTTCTCTTCCTTCTTGTGAATCACGGCACTAGGAGCCAAGGATGCAACCTAATCTTCTTGGAACCCACCGAAACTGTATACACATTGGAGTCCCCTTCATGTATCACCTTTCTATCAAATTGCCATGGTCTCCCGAGTAAAACGTGACAAGCATTCATGGGAAGTACATCACACCATAGCTCATCCTTGTAATTCCCTATGGAGAAAGAAAGTAATGCTTGCTTCTTCACCCTAAGTCCCGTATCATCAAGCCAACTCAACTTGTAGGGTGTGGATGATCTCTCACAATAAGACTCAATTTGCTCACCAAATCTGCCGCCACTACATTGGTACAAGACCCGCTATCAATGATCATGTTACAAGTGTTTTCACCCACTTTGCAACGAGTATGGAACAAGTTCTCTGATATGATTGCACGTCCAAGTTGAAGAGCAACCAAGGAAATCCGAAACTTAGGTTCGAATTTGAAGAATGAATGAAGTCCGAAATTTATGTTCTAAGTCACCGGATATGATAATTAAAATAATCACTCCTGAATATTTTAATTAACTCTTAATCTCACTTACACCACTCCTGGAATAAAGTAGATTAAACACTAAGTAAATAATCACTCCTGAAAATTACTCAATGGTCGAAAGTAATTTGATCACACAATTAAATTCAATAACAAAGTTTTTAGGTAAATCTCACATGCTTTGAATGATAGCATGGAACTATTATTTATAATAGAGTAAACTTGTCCTCCAAGGACCAAGTAAGGGCCGAAAATCAGCCATAAGAATTAAGGAAACATTCCTTAATTCCTTACATCTTAATCCCTTGATTCTAGGAGAGAATAAAGGAGTAAATAAAGAAACCACAAATCAGCCCCATAATCCCCCTTACACGCCCAACACTGATACGAAATCACTTCAAAAAGAATTGTGATTACGATAGTTGAACAATAAACTAAAAGCCTCCACCTTAAGTTTATAATTCGGTTTGCAACTAAGGAAATGAATCTCCACTCTCTCCCTCAATTACGGATTTAATTAACAAAGAACGAGAATCTCCACTCTCGAATATGTCAATTAGGTTGACTTTCTCGTAGTTTGACCTCCCAAGAAAATCGGTTCAAAGATAGAATAAAAACCTCGGTTTTTTAATCTTTAACACAACGTGTTTTAATTTGAAGCACAAAGCTTAAATTTCAATTATCCAAATCTGCTTTCATTTATGATCACCATTACATATATATATTACAAGCTAATTACTTCCCAAAAGATCTAAGTACTCAAAATATTAAACAAAGCAAGAAACAACTAATATCTCTAATTTCCAACAAGGATGTAAGAGGAATAGTGTTGTTGTGTGTTTTGTTGACTTATTCAAAGGAGGCAAAGGAGGAGGGCCGGTTTTCCACACCAAGTGGATGGCCTCCCTTAGCTTGCAACACAAGCTCCACAAATATCTCTAAGAACCTCCTTTCACACGTCCCTAGGGTGATTCGCATCCCCGAGCATGTTCGTGGATATTACAACTTACGCTACGCAAAATAATTCCGGTTTTACAAAAACCGAAAATTACAAAAACGTTAATTAAACTAACTAGCTTTTAATTAACTTCTTTTCCTACGTTGCTCAACATAATTAAACTAGTACTAATCCTTAAACCGTGAATTTCTCCCTTGTTGTGATTGAGATCGAGTACTTAGTAGAATTTCGGAATTCGCAACCGATTTCGGATCATCCTCTCCTTCTTCAAAAGGAATTGTCCTCAATTCTTGCACATCTTCATCTTCTAAATAGGGGATAAGTCCCCTACATTGAATGTTGCTGCCACGCCATAGTCTCCGGGAAGGTCTATTTTGTAAGCATTGTTTCCATATCGTTCAAGAACCTTGAAAGGTCCTTCAGCTCGGGGCATGAGCTTATGCTTTCTTTTACTTGGAAACCTCTCCTTCCTCAAGTGAATCCACACCAAATCTCCAGGAGCAAACAACCTCGGTTTTCGACTTTTGTTTGCTTTCTTTTTGTACATCTCATTTGTCTTCTCGATGTTGGTGCGTATTTCTTTGTGAACCTTCACCATTGTTTCAGCTTGTTGCCTAGCATCTCTGTGGACATAAGAGTCTTTAGGCAACGAAATAAGATCAATAGGGACATACGGATTAACCCCATATACCACTTCGAACGGTGAATGTTTTGTTGCAAAAGTTGGAGTCCTATTGTAGGCAAACTCCGCATGGCATAACTTGACATCCCAATCCTTTCCCGTCTTGCTCACCAAGCCCCTTAACAAGGTGCCTAGAGTTCGGTTGGTCACTTCGGTTTGACCATCCGTTTGGGGGTGATGTGAAGTACTAAACAGTAACTTAGTACCCATCATCCTCCATAGGGACCTCCAAAAATGACTCAAAACTTACTATCTCGATCCGAGACAATAGTTCTTGGTACTCCATGCAAGCGAACAATTTCCCTGAAATACAAACAAGAAACATTAATAGCATCTTCCGTTTTATGACAAGGCACGAAGTGCGCCATTTTTGAGAATCGGTCCACCACCACCATGACCGAATCCTTCCCTCTTTGAGTCCTAGGAAGAGCCACAATGAAATCCATACTAACATCCTCCCATGGTCTCTCCGGTGTCGGTAAAGGAGTGTACAACCCCTTATGGAACGTGCTTTTAGCCCTTTGACAAACACCACAACGAGCCAAAACAGCATGTACCTCTTTGATCATATGAGGCCATGAGAAATGTTCTTGTAACAACTCCATAGTCTTGCTCACGCCAAAATGGCCCGCCAACCCACCTCCATGAGCCTCTCTAATTAGCAAGTCTCGAACGGGACATTTAGTGATATATGTTCGAACTAACAAGTTGGAACACATATGAAACAACGAATTGATGAATCAACCAAGTGTGGATGAACACCAAATGTTGGGCGTGAATCTAACACTCAAGGATGCAAAACGCCACCTTAAATGAATAGATCTTCCTAAGATCACAAATTAGCTTGCCAAACTAATTAAGCAAAGGATAAGTTACCTAAATTCCAATCCAAGAATTTAAAGTGAACTCAATTCAATTTCACACAATGTGTAGGTTATAAACTTCGATGATATTTCATTTCATTTCAACGTCCTTAAATACATGAAGTACAACCAGATTTGCTTAATTAAAAATAATTAAAATTAACTAATTTAAGCACTAATTAGATCATGGAGTGATGGATGATAATGGTGTAGAAGCACTTCTCCCATTTCGGCTGATCATGGAAGAACATGATGAACATGGGGTAATGTTGTTCGAACACTTCCCCAACTAGGCGCACAACTTCCTTGATTAGAGGAACAACTTCAGCCCTTGTCTTAGTCCTTGCTACCCATGTCTCTCAACAGCCACCTAGTGCACGCACAAAGAGAGGAAGTAGTTCCTCAAATGTAGGTAACCACTTTGAACGTGGCCTTGAAGCTAGTAACAAACTTGGTGTTTGTTAGATCAGAACTTCAGCACGCCTATTTTGAATCTTGAAGACTTTGACTTAATCATCTCCACTCCATAGAAGACCTAGTAATACTAGGACTCTTACAACTCAACTAAAAACACACGCCTAAGAGGCATACTTACATTAGGACACTAGAATCATAACAACACTATGACTCTTAGCTTTAGGGAATTAAAATACAACTCAATATTCGAACTATGAATTGAAAATGCAATTACTCTAGAAAGCAATAAGATATTTGACACATGAACTTATGCAATCAAGTTAACAACAACTCGATCACTAGGAACATTAGTCAATGAAGTACCAAGGACTTCGTCAATGGTGGCAGCCACCATATTAATGAGCTTCGTGTCTTTAACAATGGCAAGAGTAGGAGTGGATGGTCCTCCATCATCCTCCCCTTCTTTGGAAGAGCTTGTACTCAAGCTAGGAAGCTCATCATCATCTCCATGGTAAGGACTGAGATCCGCCACATTGAACGTACTAGAAACGCCATAATCTCCTGGGAGCTTAACTTGATATGCATTATCATTCACCTTGTTAATGATAGGAAATGGACCATCAGCTCTAGGATGCAATTTAGATTTCCTTTTGGAAGGAAAACGTTCCTTCCTTAGGTGGATCCACACAAGATCACCCGGTTGGAATTGAACATCCCGTCTCTTCTTGTCAACTCGTGCTTTCACCTTCTCATTAGCTTTAAGAATCTTCTCATGTACATAAGCATGGAGTTGTTTGATCTCTTTGACACGTACATCGGCTTCATGGCTATACTTTTGTGGAGTAGGAAAAGGAGCTAAGTCCATAGGAGTGCTCGGATTACGGCCATAGACAACATTGAATGGACTTAGGCTTGTAGTCTTGCTAGGAACCCTGTTGTAAGCAAATTCAGCGTGAGGAAGCATATCTTCCCATTGCTTAGGACTCCTTGTGGCTAAGGCACGAAGAAGAGTTCCCAAAGTCCTATTAGTGACTTCGGTTTGACCATCGGTTTGAGGATGGCTTGAAGTACTAAATTTCAGCTTAGTACCCATCTTCTTCCATAGTGTAAGCCAAAAATGGCTCAAAAACTTTGAGTCACGATCACTTACCATAGATTTAGGCACTCCATGAAGGCGAACAATCTCCTTGAAATAGAGATTAGCAATTAGAACAGCATCATAGGTCGTATGACATGCCACAAAGTGTGCCATTTTGGAAAACCTGTCAACAACCACCATGATTGAATCCTTTTGTCGTTGAGTCCTAGGTAATCCAGTGATGAAATCCAAGCTTACATCCTCCCATGGAGCTTGAGGAACCGGCAATGGTAGATAAAGACCTTGAGGAAGCAAATGACCCTTAGCCTTTTGACACACATTACACCTTTTGACAATGAATTCTACATCTCTAGCCATGCGTGGCCAATAGAAGTACTCACTAACCAAGGCTAGTGTCTTCTCTATGCCAAAATGACCAGCTAATCCACCTTCATGAAACTCTCTAATGAGAGATTCTCTCACACTAGAACGAGGAATACATAATTGATTTCCTTTGAAAAGAAAACCTTGCAGCAAATAGTAATCCTTGGTAGCATGATTATGGCATCTTTCAAAAAGTTCTCCAAAATCTCGATCATTCTTATAACATTCTTTAAGTACTTCTAATCCAGCAATTTTAGGACTTAAAGTAGAAAGAAGTAAGTACCTTCTTGAGAGGGCATCCGCACCTTTATTCATTTTTCCGGCCTTGTGCTTTATTGTAAAGTGGAAGGTTTGAAGAAACTCCACCCACTTGGCATGGCGAGGTTGCAATTTTTGCTGACTTTGAATGTACTTAAGAGCTTCATGATCCGAGTGAAGAATGAATTCCTTGGCAATCAAGTAGTGTCTCCAATGGTCTAAGGCACGCACCAAAGCAAAGAACTCTTTGTCATAAGTCGAGTATTTCCTCTTTGCATCATTGAGCTTCTCACTATAGTAAGCTATTGGCCGTCCACTTTGAGAAAGGACCCCTCCAATACCTACACCCGAAGCATCACACTCCACTTCGAACACTTCTTGGAAATTAGGGAGGGCCAAGATGGGAGCAGTTGTGAGTTGTCGTTTGATCTCATCAAAGGCAACTTGAGCTTGTAAATTCCATTCAAACTTCTTATGCTTAGTTAGTTCAGTTATAGGAGTCATAATTGAACTAAAATTGCGCACAAACCTTCGATAGAAAGAGGCCAATCCATGAAAGCTTCGAACATCATGAATAGAAGTAGGAATAGGCCAATCTCTAATTGCTTCAACCTTCTTTTCATCAGCCTTAATACCTTCACTTGAGACAATAAACCCCAAGAACGCCACTTGGCTCGAAAAGAATTGACATTTCTCAAGGTTGCCATATAATCGTTCCTTTCTTAGAACTTCAAAGACTTGGTGTAAGTGATCAATATGGTCTTTCTCACAAACACTGTAAATGAGGATGTCATCAAAGTATACCACCACAAATTTGCCAAGAAATGGTTTCAAAGTTTGATTCATCAAGCGCATGAAGGTGCTTGGTGCATTTGACAATCCAAATGGCATTACAAGCCATTCATACAAGCCCTCCTTTGTTTTGAAAGCTGTTTTCCATTCATCTCCTTCACATATGCGTATTTGGTGATAGCCACTACGCAAGTCAATTTTGGAAAACACCTTGGAACCATTTAGATCATCCAACAAATCGTTTAACCTAGGGATGGGAAAACGGTATTTGATGGTAATCTTGTTAATGGCCCTACTATCCACACACATCCTCCATTCACCATTCTTCTTTGGAACCAACAATGTGGGGACGGCGCATGGGCTAAGGGATTCCCTTATCATGCCCTTGGCTAGAAGTTCCTCCACTTGTCTCCTAATCTCCTCGGTTTCCTTAGGGTTGGTTCTATAGGCTGGTTTGTTAGGTAACATGGCTCCAGGAATGAGGTCAATTTTGTGTTGGATTTCTCTTTTGGGGGGTAGGCCGTGTGGTATGTTTTGTGGAAAGACATCGTGGTAGTTTTCAAGAAGGGGGTTGAGAAGGGGATGATCATGGGGTGGTTCATCTTTGCTCGAATCGGGGAGGCTCATTAAGCAATAGATCTCGAATGGATTCGTACTCATGATGGGATGCTTGGAGTAAGGTGGTAAGAGAGTGGTATTTTTCTTTTGTGGAGTGAGGTTTGGTGTCTTGAAGGGAGGGTATGGGAGTGAGAGTGATTCGTTTGTTGTTTTGAGTGAAAGAGTAAGTGTTTTTGTATCCATCATGAATAACTCTTCTATCATACAACCAAGGTCTCCCAAGGAGCACATGACATGCATCCATTGGAATTACATCACACCACGGTTCCTCATTATATGTTTTGCCAATACTAAAGCTAATCAAGACACGCATGGTGACTTGTATCCCTTTCCCTTGATTTAGCCATTGAATGACATAGGGTCTAGGATGAGGTGTTGTGGTTAGCTTTAGTTTGTCAACCATAGTTTGGGCAGCTACATTTGTACAACTACCTCCATCTATAATTAAAGTACAAACCTTACCTCCAATAGTGCAACGAGTATGAAAAATGGATTCCCTTTGTTGCATGCCATCCTTGTCCATGACGCCACTCAAAGCTCTTCTCACTACAAGGCATTCTCCTTCATCTGGCCCAAGCAATTCTCCTTCTCTTTCGTCCATCAATTCCTCCTCCTCCTCCTCTTCATGATCTCCTTCATAGGCTTCATACTCCATAAGGCTTATAACCCTTTGATTTGGACAATCCGAGGCTATATGGCCTAACCCTTGGCATCTATAACATCGTCTTCCAATTTTGGTCGAGGCATTAGAAGTGTTTGGAGTTTGGGTTTTGGAATAGGGAGGCTTAGTTGTTTGATTTGGCTTAGAAGGGGTGGGAGTTGGTTTAGAATAGGTGGGGAATTTGGAAAAGGGGCGTGAGGCCTCCGATTTTCCTTTAGATTTTTGCTGCTTGTCTACCTTATGTGCAAGGATTATGAGCTCTTCTAATGTAGAGTAATGATGCAATTCTACTACATTAGCTATCTTTGGGTCTAATCCACCAAGAAATCTTACCAATGTTTGTGGCTCATCTTCTTGTACGTCACACTTCATTAAGTATGCTTCAAACTCCCTAGCATACTCCTCAACTGATTTAGAACCTTGTTGAAGATGATGAAATCGTGCAAAGTTCTCTTGCACATGATAAGTAGGAAGAAACTTCTTCTTCAACAATTTCTTCATTTTAGGCCAAGTTCTCACCTTGTCTTTGCCTTCACGTTCTCTTTTAGCACAAATGCTAGCCCACCAAGTTGAAGCATATTTTCTCAACTTGAGAGCAACAAGTTTTACCCTCTTGTCTTCGGGTACTTGCTTGTAGTCAAAGACCCTTTCGACGGTCCTCATCCATTCCACAAATTCATCAGCATCTAACCTTCCATCATAGTCGGGAATGTCGACCTTAATGTCATTAGAAGGACGAAAGTTATTCCTTCTAGGTTGCAAAGTGATGTCACTTGCCTCACCATCCGAATCTTCATCTCCTCGTTGCCTAGTGAGTCTAAGTGAGAGTTGCCTCACTTGGTCTTGGAGTAATGCCATTCTAGCATTGCTCTCACGTCTCTCTTCTTCCAAGAGTCTCATGGTCTCACGCCAACCACTAGGAGGTTGATCACCTTCCTCCATTGATAGGGTTATCAATTAGAGCTGATTTAGGTAGGGTTTTAGGTTGCGGTTTGTGGTGGTGGTTTTGGGACGTGTTTGGGGATGTGTTTGGGGTTGATTGGGGATGAAAATAGGTAGGATATGAGCTTAGCTCTGATACCAAGATGATATATGTTCGAACTAACAAGTTGGAACACATATGAAACAACGAATTGATGAATCAACCAAGTGTGGATGAACACCAAATGTTGGGCGTGAATCTAACACTCAAGGATGCAAAACGCCACCTTAAATGAATAGATCTTCCTAAGATCACAAATTAGCTTGCCAAACTAATTAAGCAAAGGATAAGTTACCTAAATTCCAATCCAAGAATTTAAAGTGAACTCAATTCAATTTCACACAATGTGTAGGTTATAAACTTCGATGATATTTCATTTCATTTCAACGTCCTTAAATACATGAAGTACAACCAGATTTTCTTAATTAAAAATAATTAAAATTAACTAATTTAAGCACTAATTAGATCATGGAGTGATGGATGATAATGGTGTAGAAGCACTTCTCCCATTTCGGCGATCATGGAAGAACATGATGAACATGGGGTAATGTTGTTCGAACACTTCCCCAACTAGGCGCACAACTTCCTTGATTAGAGGAACAACTTCAGCCCTTGTCTTAGTCCTTGCTACCCATGTCTCTCAACAGCCACCTAGTGCACGCACAAAGAGAGGAAGTAGTTCCTCAAATGTAGGTAACCACTTTGAACGTGGCCTTGAAGCTAGTAACAAACTTGGTGTTTGTTAGATCAGAACTTCTGCACGCCTATTTTGAATCTTGAAGACTTTGACTTAATCATCTCCACTCCATAGAAGACCTAGTAATACTAGGACTCTTACAACTCAACTAAAAACACACGCCTAAGAGGCATACTTACATTAGGACACTAGAATCATAACAACACTATGACTCTTAGCTTTAGGGAATTAAAATACAACTCAATATTCGAACTATGAATTGAAAATGCAATTACTCTAGAAAGCAATAAGATATTTGACACATGAACTTATGCAATCAAGTTAACAACAACTCGATCACTAGGAACATTAGTCAATGAAGTACCAAGGACTTCGTCAATGGTGGCAGCCACCATATTAATGAGCTTCGTGTCTTTAACAATGGCAAGAGTAGGAGTGGATGGTCCTCCATCATTTAGGAACGCAAAGTTTGTTCCCCTTGAACAAGAACCCCTCCATTTGATGATAATGGTCTTTTGGACCATCTTTGGTAGCTTCGAACAGATCTCGTGTCCCCTCATCAAGAACATAAAATTCTTTAATCAGTTCAAACCCAAGTACCTTGGAATCCACCATATTAAGCAACACGTGTCTCCGAGATAAAGCATCAGCTACCACGTTAGCTTTTCCGGACTTGTACTTAGCAACAAAGTTGAACGATTGTAAGAACTCTACCCATTTAGCATGCCGAGCACTAAGCTTATGTTGTCCATGAATATATTTCAGTGATTCATGATCGGAATGAAGAACAAAAGCTTGTGGTCGTAAATAGTGACTCCAATGATTAAGAGATCTAACCATGGCGTAGAACTCTTTATCATAAGTAGAATAATTCAACTTAGCCTGATTTAATTTTTCGCTAAAATACGCAATAGGCTTGCCACATTGAATCAAAACAGCCCCAATACCCGTTCCACTTGCATCACACTCAACTTCAAATGGTTTTGCAAAATCGGGTAAAGCTAGGATAGGCGTTTTACACATTCTCTCTTTTACAAGCTCAAACGCCTTTTGAGCTGCGTCACTCCATTCAAATTTTCCATGTTTAGTGCATTCCGTTATAGGAGCTAATAAGGTGCTGAAATTGTTTAGGAACCTCCTATAAAACGAAGCTAAACCATGAAAAGACCTCACCTCGGTGATAGTTGTAGGAACCGGCCAAGAAGAAATTGCTTCAACTTTGGATGGATCCACCTTCACCCCTTCATCCGAAATTATGAACCCAAGGAAGCCAAGCTCTCGTTGCATGAACGTGCACTTTTCAAGCTTCCCATATAATTTTTGCTCTCTCAAAACCTCGAACACTCGTTGCAAATGATTTAAATGATCATCCTTGTTAGCACTGAAAACAAGAATATCATCCAAATATACAACTACGAACTTTCCCAAAAACGGCCTTAGTACCTCATTCATTAATCTCATGAAAGTACTAGGAGCATTTGTGAGACCAAATGGCATAACCAGCCATTCATACAACCCATACTTTGTTTTGAAAGCCGTTTTCCACTCATCTCCCTCCTTCATGCATATTTGGTGGTATCCACTTCTCAAATCAATTTTCGAAAACAACTTGGATCCACTCAACTCATCTAGCATGTCATCTAATCTAGGGATGGGAAATCTGTACTTTATGGTGATGTTATTCACAGCACGGCTATCAATACACATCCTCCATGAACCGTCTTTTTTGGCACAAGCAAAGCCGGAACGGCACACGGACTCTTGCTCTCCCTCACGTATCCCTTGCCCATCAACTCACTGATTTGGCTTTGTAATTCCTCACTCTCTTTGGGATTACATCTATAGGAAGGCTTATTTGGAATTGGTGCTCCGGGAATGAGATCAATTTGATGTTCAATTCCACGTTTAGGGGGTAGGCCATTTGGTAGATCATTAGGGAACACATCTCCAAACTCCTCCAACAACTCCCTCAAATGCGGATCCTCAACGTTCACTCCCTCATTCATCTCCTTGGCAACCAGAATATACACCAACTGATTTTCCTCCAACTCCCTCTCGAATCGTTTTCTCCCTAAGAACACGCCACTACACATCGGGTTTTCTTTTGGTGTTGGTTTTGTGTTTCGGATTTTTGAAGGAGGTAATGGTAGCAAGGTTTTGGTTTTGCCATTCTTGTTCACCTTATACACATTTTTAAAACCATCATGCATCACTTTGCGATCAAATTGCCACGGTCTACCAAGTAGTATATGGCACGCAGTCATAGGGATTACATCACATAGAATTTCATCTTCATAATTTCCAATTGAGAATGTGATTAAAACTCTATTTTTTACCCTTACTTCACTATCATCATCTAGCCATTTCAGTTTATAAGGAATTGGATGTTTCGTCATAGGTAATGCTAACTTCTCTACAAGTTCGGTTGAAGCTACATTAGTACAACTTCCACCATCTATGATCAAATTGCATAGTTTTTTTTTTCACTAGGCATTTCGAATGAAAAATGGTCTCCCTTTGTTCCTCATTTTCGGCCACCACATTTGAGTATAAGGACCTCCTAATCACTAAGGTTTCACCCTCCATTTCGGGATTGCACACGTCCTCCTCATCCTCACTTCCATTTTTATCATGTTCCATTGCTAAAAGAGATTGTCTTTCCAACTCGTCTATTTCTATTATATCTCTTATGGTCATGATTCTTTTAGTCGGACAATTAGCTTGGTAATGGCCATAGCCTTGACACTTAAAACATTTCACTTTTAAGGTTTTGTCATCTCCGACTTTCTCCTTGTCTTTCCTAGTGAAATCAGGTTTTTTGTTCTTATCAAGATTACTAGTACTAGGATTAACTTTGAAAGTACTAAATGGCTTGGAATAAGACTTACTTGCTACTGATTTCTTCTTTTGGCTATCCATTTTGAGAGCCACTTTGCAAGCTTCATCGAATGTGAGGTATGGAAACACCTCCACTTTCTCACGCACCTCTTCGTTTAGGCCTCCTAAGAATCGGCCTAACTTTTGCTCCTCCATTTCTTCGATTTCACAAACAATGGAAAGCTTCTCAAATTCCTTGATGTACTCCTCCATAGGCATGGCGCCTTGCTTGAGTGTGGACCACCTAACATACTGATTTTGTTTGTAGTTAGTTGGAACAAAACGTTTCCTCAATTGCTTCTTCAATTTTTCCCAAGTAGCAATCTTGGATTTGTTCTCTTTCACTCTTTGCCTCTTCAATCCTTCTAACCAAATGGATGCATATTTGGTTAGCTTCAAAACAGCAACCTTGTATCTCTTGTCATTCGGAGTGTCTTTGTAATCAAAAAAAACGCTCCAAAGAACGTTCCCATTCAATGTATAATTCGGATCACTAGCTCCATCAAAATCCGGAACTTCAATTTTTAAACCCCTATCATCAGCCCTAGAACTCCTTTCTTCCTCATTGGGTTTCTTCTTAAACAATTCTAAGGTTATCTTTGCCATCATGTCGTGTAATGCTTCATTTTGCTTAGCTAAAGCTTCTAGCATTGCATCTCTTCTAGCATTATCATCTATTTCCTCGTCCATTTCAGAACTCAGCTCTTGATACCACTTGATACGAAATCACTTCAAAAAGAATTGTGATTACGATAGTTGAACAATAAACTAAAAGCCTCCACCTTAAGTTTATAATTCGGTTTGCAACTAAGGAAATGAATCTCCACTCTCTCCCTCAATTACGGATTTAATTAACAAAGAACGAGAATCTCCACTCTCGAATATGTCAATTAGGTTGACTTTCTCGTAGTTTGACCTCCCAAGAAAATCGGTTCAAAGATAGAATAAAAACCTCGGTTTTTTAATCTTTAACACAACGTGTTTTAATTTGAAGCACAAAGCTTAAATTTCAATTATCCAAATCTGCTTTCATTTATGATCACCATTACATATATATATTACAAGCTAATTACTTCCCAAAAGATCTAAGTACTCAAAATATTAAACAAAGCAAGAAACAACTAATATCTCTAATTTCCAACAAGGATGTAAGAGGAATAGTGTTGTTGTGTGTTTTGTTGACTTATTCAAAGGAGGCAAAGGAGGAGGGCCGGTTTTCCACACCAAGTGGATGGCCTCCCTTAGCTTGCAACACAAGCTCCACAAATATCTCTAAGAACCTCCTTTCACACGTCCCTAGGGTGATTCGCATCCCCGAGCATGTTCGTGGATATTACAACTTACGCTACGCAAAATAATTCTGGTTTTACAAAAACCGAAAATTACAAAAACGTTAATTAAACTAACTAGCTTTTAATTAACTTCTTTTCCTACGTTGCTCAACATAATTAAACTAGTACTAATCCTTAAACCGTGAATTTCTCCCTTGTTGTGATTGAGATCAATACTTAGTAGAATTTCGGAATTCGCAACTGATTTCGGATCAAACACACTTAAGGAAACCAAGAAGTAAGGCAAGGAATATTACAACTCAATGACAACTTGCAACCTTGGAACACAAGGAGCCTAAACACACGCCTAAGACACGCCTAAGGATCCGAAATAAGGCAACTGAATTTCGGACCTTTATTGCTGAATTTTAAAGACTTAATTAAAATAACTAAGACTCTAGAAATGGTGTCATTTTCATGCTTCATCCATGGACTCATCGTCCCACTTGAGAAATGACACAAATGAGGAGTTTGAATTTAACTTGAACCCGAATACTTCAAGGACTAAACAAATCGGATCATTTGGAGCTTGACCTTGACCTTGACCTTGACTTGTATCATTCTCCCCCTCTTCAAAAGAATTTGTCCTCAAATTTTCATCATCTAAATAAGGACTAAGATCACCAACATTGAAAGTTGCACTCACACCTCCATAATCACTTGGAAGCTCGATCTTATAAGCACTTTCATTAATCACATCAATGACTTTGAATGGACCATCAGCTCTAGGCATAAGCTTGTTCTTCATTCTACTTGGAAACCGTTCTTTCCTCAAATGAATCCAAACCAAATCACCAATCTGAAATTTCGGTTGTCTTCTATGTTTGTTGGCCCGTTCTTTGTATTGAGTATTCATCTTCTCAATTCGTGCTTTCACTTGCTCACAAGTCTTCTTAAAGGCTTCCAACCTCTTCTTTGAATCAACATGAATTTCAGATTTAGTTAGTGACACAAAATCAATAGGAAGGAAAGGATTGATACCATAGACCACCTCAAATGGAGACTTAGAAGTAGTAGAAGAATGAGCTCGATTATAAGCAAACTCGGCGTGAGCTAGCTTTATATCCCAATCCTTTTGTGTTTTACTCACCAAGCCACGTAACAAAGCTCCAAGAGTTCTATTAGTCACTTCCGTTTGACCATCCGTTTGAGGATGATGACTTGTGCTAAAGAGTAACTTAGTCCCCACCATCTTCCATAAGCTCCTCCAAAAGTGACTAAGGAACTTTGTATCTCGATCACTAACAATACTTCTAGGAATACCATGCAATCGAATAATCTCTTTGAAGTACAAATCCGCCACATGCAAAGCATCATCGTTTTATGCATAGGAACAAAGTGAGCCATCTTCGAAAATCGATCCACCACCACCATAATGGCGTCCTTCCCCCTTTGAGTTCTTGGTAAACCAACAATGAAATCCATACTCACACTATCCCAAGGTGTATCAGGTACTGGTAATGGAGTATAAAGGCCTTTATGGAAGGTACTCTTCGACCTTTGACAAGTAGCACACTTACTAACCACCATATGAACATCCCTCATCATGTTAGGCCAATAAAAACTCTCATTCAAAGTGTCTAATGTCTTTTGAACACCGAAATGACCAGCCACCCCTCCACTATGAACTTCTCTCACAAGCAACTCCCTCACGCCACTTTTAGGAATGCATAGCTTGTTTCCCTTAAACAAAAATCCCTCTTGTACCACAAACAAACCATTAGGACTCTTAAAGGACTCACGGAAATCATCATCATTATCATACAAATCCTTTAAGTGTTCAAACCCCAACACCCTTGCATCAACCATGGCCAAAAGATAGGAACGCCTAGAAAGGGCATCCGCAACAATGTTACTCTTACCTTCCTTGTATTTGGACGAAAATGTGAAGGCTTGTAGGAATTCAACCCACTTAGCATGCCTATGGTTGAGTTTTTGCTGTCCATGGATGTATTTGAGTGCTTCATGATCCGAATGAAGAATGAAAGGCTTGGGCCTCAAGTAATGAGACCAATGATCCAAGGCTCTCACAATTGCATAGAATTCACGATCATAGTTGGAGTAATTGAGTTTGGCGCCACTCAACTTCTCACTAAAGTAGGCAATGGGCCTCCTTTCTTAAAGCAAAACCGCCCCAACTCCAAGTCCACTAGCATCACACTCAACTTCGAACAACTTGTTGAAATCTGGCAAGGCAAGGATAGGAGCGTTGCAAAGTAACTCCTTGACTTCATCAAACGCCTTTTGAGCATGAGAGTTCCATGAAAACTCCCCTTTCTTCATCAAATCCGTGATTGGTGCCATGATAGTTGAGAAATTTCGGATGAATCTTCTATAAAAGGAAGCTAGACCATGAAAGCTTCGACATTCATGAGCACTTGTAGGCGCCAACCATGAAGACATGGCCTTGACTTTTTCCGGATCCACATGAACTCCATCCCTAGACACAATGTAACCAAGAAAAGCAATACTAGGAACAAGAAAATCACACTTTTCCATTTTTCCATACAACTTTTGCTCTCTTAATTTTTCAAATAAAGCTCTCAAGTGAAGTAAATGAGACTCAACACTAGTACTATATACAAGAATATCATCTAAATAGACAACAATAAACTTGTTAAGAAAGGGACGTAGTACCTCATTCATAAGTCTCATAAAGGAACTAGGAGCATTGCAAAGACCAAAGGGCATCACCATCCACTCATATAGACCTTGTTTGGTCTTGAAAGCGGTTTTCCATTCATCTCCTTCCCGAATTCTCATTTGATGATAACCACTCCTCAAATCAATCTTCGAAAAAATCGAAGCTCCATGTAGCTCATCAAGCATGTCCTCCAATCTAGGCATAGGAAAACGATACTTGATT
Organism: Beta lomatogona; assembly: GCA_947646795.1. Taxonomy (NCBI): domain Eukaryota; kingdom Viridiplantae; phylum Streptophyta; class Magnoliopsida; order Caryophyllales; family Amaranthaceae; genus Beta; species Beta lomatogona. Next base: position 54,044 of record CANSNZ010001086.1, read on the forward strand.
GTAATGTTGTTGACGGCTCTACTATCAATACACATCCTCCAAGTACCATCTTTCTTAGGAACAAGCAAAGCGGGAACGGCACATGGACTCATGCTTTCTCTTACATAGCCTCGGTCAATCAACTCTTCAATTTGCTTTTGTAACTCCTTAGAAGCTACGGGATCACATCTATATGCCGGCTTATTTGGCAAAGGTGCGCCTGGCACAAGATCAATAGCATGCTCAATGCCTCTCAATGGCGGTAATCCTTGAGGCAATTCCTCCGGAAATACATCACCAAACTCGTCCAATAGTGCTGCAAGTTTCGGATTACTAGACGACACACCGTTAGTCAAAACAAGTTTAACATATAAAGCATAACAATTTCCTTCCAACTCTACCTCTTTCTCGAATTCTTTGGCCGAAAGAAACAAGTTTTGTTTCTCTTCAACCACCTTCTTGGGTGCCATGGAACTAGGAGACAAAGGAACCAACCGAATCTTTTTTAGAACCCATCAAAACCGTGTACACATTGGTGTCGCCCTCATGAACAACTTTTCGATCATATTGCCAAGGTCTACCAAGAAGAAGATGACAAGCACTCATGGGTAGAACATCACCCCACAACTCATCTTTGTAACCCCCAATAGAAAACGACACAAGAGCTTGCTTTTTCACCAACAAACCCGTTTTGTCATCCAACCAACTCAACTTATAAGGATGTGGATGGTCTCTAACAATCAAATTCAACTTAGAAACCACATTAGAAGCAACCACATTCGTACATGAACCACTGTCAATAATCACATTACATGTAAACTCACCAATTCGACATCTAGTATGAAACAAGTTTTCTCTTTGATCATGGTTAGGAGAATGATCAACATGCAAAGTTCTCCTAATAACCCCAAGCATCCTAGATTCATCTTCGGCATATGCAATCTCATTATCATCACTTTCACATTCTTCCTCCTTTTCACACACAATGTTATACGTTCTTTCTTCCTCCTCTATTTCCATGTATTGTCTCATCGTTAAGGTCTTCCTAGATGGACAATTACTAGCAATGTGACCCCTCCCTTGACACTTAAAACACTTTCGAGTTTCCTCCCATTTTTCTTCAGGAATCACCAATTTAGGACGGTCTCCCTTTTGTTCCCCCTTAGAAGGATAATCTTTTTTCTCAAAGGTTTTAGAAGAGTTAGAAGAAGAAGAAGGGACGAAAGAAGAAGAAGAGCTGGTCTTATTATGACCGAATTTTCCCCCATATGGTTTCTTTTCCTCCAATTCATGCCTTTCAAATTTTAAAGCCAATCGACACACATCATCAAAAGTACTATAATTCGACACATCAACCTTTCTAGCAATAGATTTATTAAGTCCATTAACAAACCTAGCAATTTTCTCTTGTTCGACCTCCTCAACATCGCAAATCAAACACAACTTGTCAAATTCAACCATATAATCATGCACACTCGACACATCTTGAGTCAAAGAATTCTTTCTCATGTATTGTCGTTGAATAAAATCACTTGGAACAAACTTCTCATGCAATTTCCTTTTAAGCTTAGTCCAACTTTTAAGCTTAGGTTTCCCAAGTCTCGCCCTTTTTGCCTTTAGACTTTCTAACCAAATTCCAGCATACTTAGTTAGTCTAATGGTGGCAATTTTAAAACGTTTCTCATCATCAAACCCCTTATAATCACAAATTTTCTCAAGTTGACGAATCCATTCAAGTAAATCCTCAGGACTAGAATCACCAGTAAAGTCATCTAGTTTAATCCCCCTATCATTGTCATAAGTCGGTTTAACAATTTTAACCTCTTCAACATCAGATTCATAGTCAACATGATTAGGGTCGTTTTTATTGTTCACTTTACCCGCAAGAATGTTATGAGCTACTGTTAATCTTTCCCTTTTTTCTTTTTCTTCATTTTGAGTGTTAAAGAGTTTCTCAATAAGAGCTTTTATTTCAGCCAATTCCGCCATTATAACCCAATTAAGATGCTACGTCACAGAAGAAATAGCAAGCCACAACCACACACAAATCCCCAACAAAGGATCGACAAAGAAGAAGCACTTACCAATGAAAGAAGAATCCCTTCTATCCTCACCCTCCTGGAAAAATCTGATACCAACTGATATGATTGCACGTCCAAGTTGAAGAGCAACCAAGGAAATCCGAAACTTAGGTTCGAATTTGAAGAATGAATGAAGTCCGAAATTTATGTTCTAAGTCACCGGATATGATAATTAAAATAATCACTCCTGAATATTTTAATTAACTCTTAATCTCACTTACACCACTCCTGGAATAAAGTAGATTAAACACTAAGTAAATAATCACTCCTGAAAATTACTCAATGGTCGAAAGTAATTGATCACACAATTAAATTCAATAACAAAGTTTTTAGGTAAATCTCACATGCTTTGAATGATAGCATGGAACTATTATTTATAATAGAGTAAACTTGTCCTCCAAGGACCAAGTAAGGGCCGAAAATCAGCCATAAGAATTAAGGAAACATTCCTTAATTCCTTACATCTTAATCCCTTGATTCTAGGAGAGAATAAAGGAGTAAATAAGGAAACCACAAATCAGCCCCATAATCCCCCTTACACGCCCAACACACTTAAGGAAACCAAGAAGTAAGGCAAGGAATATTACAACTCAATGACAACTTGCAACCTTGGAACACAAGGAGCCTAAACACACGCCTAAGACACGCCTAAGGATCCGAAATAAGGCAACTGAATTTCGGACCTTTATTGCTGAATTTTAAAGACTTAATTAAAATAACTAAGACTCTAGAAATGGTGTCATTTTCATGCTTCATCCATGGACTCATCGTCCCACTTGAGAAATGACACAAATGAGGAGTTTGAATTTAACTTGAACCCGAATACTTCAAGGACTAAACAAATCGGATCATTTGGAGCTTGACCTTGACCTTGACCTTGACTTGTATCATTCTCTCTTTGTTCTTTGCTTGGAAGGCAACATGTAAAACCCTCCTAACAACACCAATAAGCCTACTGTCATCTTCGGCATATGCATCCTCCTCCTCACTCTCAACCATGTCATCTCTAGGCACAAATTCGTACAACTCCTCCTCTTCATTCAATTCTATGTATTGCCTCATGGTGAGAGCTTTCTTTGTTGGACAATTACTAGCAATGTGTCCTCTTCCTTGGCACTTGAAACACTTCCGATTTTCTTCAAACTTTTCCCTAGGAACGAAAACTTTCTGTTTTTCGACCCTTTTATCATCTTTCGTTGTATGTTCTTTCTTAGACCCTTCATAGTTCTTGTTAGAAGATGAATAAGAAGAATAAGAAGAAGAAGGTTTGAACGAGTTACCAGATTAAGCATAGGAAGTTTTCGGTTTGTCCTCGTTCTCATGAGATTCAAATTTAAGCGCCAATCTACATGCTTCATCAAACGTAGTGTAGGTCGACACTTCTACCTTCCTTGCAATAGGACGGTTTAAACCTTTGATGTAACGAGCAATTTTCATTGCTTCCCTTTCTTCTATGTCACAAATAAGGCACAGTTTATCAAATTCCATAGTGTACTCATGCACACTCAAAGTATCTTGACACAAAGTAGTCAACTTTATGTACTGTTTTTGCTCGTAATCACTTGGCAAAAATTTCTCCTTGAGCTTCTCTTTCAACTTAGTCCAACTACTAAGCTTGTCTTTCTTCTTTCTTGCACGTTTTGCCTTCAAATTTTCGAGGCAAATACCAGCATACTTGGTCAATCTCACTGAGGCTATCTTGAATCTCCTTTGATCATCAAACCCCCTATAATCACACACCTTCTCCAATTGTCGAATCCACTCAAGTAAATCCTCCGGACTAGAATCACCAGTAAAATCATCCAATTTTAATCCCCTATCATCATTGAAATTAGGTTTAACAACCCTAACTTCATCCTCTGCATCCGAAAGTCCAATGTAATCAACACTGTTTCTATCCAACTTCTTAGTGATAATAGAAGTTATAGCATCCATTCTAGTTTCAAGTCTACTAACATGATTCGAATCAGCATTATATTTTGCTTGGAAATCAAATTGCATCTTAGCTATGTCCTCAATAGCCTTAGCTAATTTTTCCAATTCACTCGACATTATCTTACCAAATAACAGCACTTCGACACACTAGGAAGCACAAAAGAACCCTAGTACCACTTATCCCAATGTAAAGATCAAAACTTTAAGAAGAAAAGTAACAATTTACCTTGGATCTTTGAAGAGTAGAATCCCTTCTATCCTCTCCCGCCTGGAAGCTCTGATACCACTTGATATGAATGTTCAAACTAGGATAGTCAAACACTCAAAAGAACACGTCCAATTGAGCCAGGACAATGAAGAATCCGAAATAAGAACAAGTAACAAGGGATATTTCTTAATGAATGATCACTCCTGAAACACTCACAAGAATCTTAAACACACTCAAACCACTCCTGGAATTAAGTTGTTTAAACACTAATTAATAAACACTCCTGAATATCAATTAATGGAAGATTAAAGCTTATGAATTAACTCACAAACAATAACAATGTTTAGTCATAAAATCACTCTAACCCTTGAAGAGGTTAGGCGCCATTATTTATAAAGGAGTAAGCAAGAAAACCTTGCTCCTCAAGCATACCAAACCACACGGCATTCACCATCAATTTAGGAAAGTATCTCCTCCTTAATTCTAGCCTAGAATCAAGCTAAACTTAAGGAAACTCTAAATTAAGGAAAGACAACAAGTACTTTCCTTAATTACACCCAAATGACACGCCCAAGGTTGGCTACCTTGCACGCCACTCCAAGCTACCAATTTTAGGAAACTTTCCTAAAATACCACCATGACAACTAAACACCTAACCACCGAAATCTCTAAGGGATTTTCGGACCTTTATTGAACTAAAAACAACTCAACTAATTAACTAACATTTTAAACTAATAATGACACTAATTGATACAAGTCAAGGTCAAGGTCAAGCTCCAAATGATCCGATTTGTTTAGTCCTTGAAGTGTTCGGGTTCAATTTAAATTCAAACTCCTCATTTGTGTCATTTCTTAAGTGGGACGATGATTCCGTTGATGAAGCATGAAGATGACACCATTTCTAGAGTCTTAGTTATTTTAATTAAGTCTTTAAAATTCAGCAATAAAGGTCCGAAATTCAGTTGCCTTATTTCGGATCCTTAGGCGTGTCTTAGGCGTGTGTAAGGCTACTTGTGTTCCAAGGTTGCAAGTTGTCATTGAGTTGTAATATTCCTTGCCTTATTTCTTGGTTTCCTTAAGTGTGTTGGGCGTGTAAGGGGGATTATGGGGCTGATTTGTGGTTTCCTTATTTACTCCTTTATTTTCTCCTAGAATCAAGGGATTAGGATGTAAGGAGTTTAGGAATGTTTCCTTATTTCTTTGTGCTGATTTTCGGCCCTTGTGAGTCCTTGGAGGACAAGTTTAGTTGGCTATAAATAATAGTTCCATGCTATCATTCAAAGCATGTGAGATTTACCTAAAACCTTTGTTATTGAATTTAATTGTGTGATCAATTACTTTCGGCCATTGAGTAATTTTCAGGAGTGATTATTTACTTAGTGTTTAATCTACTTTATTCCAGGAGTGGTGTAAGTGAGATTAAGAGTTAATTAAAATATTCAGGAGTGTTTATTTTAATTATCATATCCGGTGACTTAATCATAATTTTCGGACTTCATTACTTCATCAAGTTCGAACCTTTGCTCGAATTTCCTTGGTTGCTCTTCAACTTGGACGTGCAATCATATCAGTTGGTATCAGATTTTTCCAGGAGGGTGAGGATAGAAGGGATTCTTCTTTCATTGGTAAGTGCTTCTTCTTTGTCGATCCTTGGTTGGGGATTTGTGTGTGGTTGTGGCTTGCTATTTCTTCTGTGACGTAGCATCTTAATTGGGTTATAATGGCGGAATTGGCTGAAATAAAAGCTCTTATTGAGAAACTCTTTAACACTCAAAATGAAGAAAAAGAAAAAGGGAAAGATTAACAGTAGCTCATAACATTCTTGCGGGAAAAGTGAACAATAAAAACGACCCTAATCACGTTGACTATGAATCTCGATGTTGAAGAGGTTAAAAGTGTTAAACCAACTTATGATAATGATAGGGGGATTAAACTAGATGACTTTACCTGGTGATTCTAGTCCTGAGGATTTACTTGAATGGATTCGTCAACTTGAGAAAATTTGTGATTATAAGGGGTTTGATGATGAGAAACGTTTTAAAATTGCCACCATTAGACTAACTAAGTATGCTGGAATTTGGTTAGAAAGTCTAAAGGCAAAAAGGGCAAGACTTGGGAAACCTAAGCTTAAAAAGTTGGACTAAGCTTAAAAAGAAATTGCATGAGAAGTTTGTTCCAAGTGATTTTATTCAACGACAATACATGAGAAAGAATTCTTTGACTCAAGATGTGTCGAGTGTGCATGATTACATGGTTGAATTTGACAAGTTGTGTTTGATTTGTGATGTTGAGGAGGTCGAACAAGAGAAAATTGCTAGGTTTGTTAATGGACTTAATAAATCTATTGCTAGAAAGGTTGATGTGTCGAATTATAGTACTTTTGATGATGTGTGTCGATTGGCTTTAAAATTTGAAAGGCATGAATTGGAGGAAAAGAAACCATATGGGGGAAAATTCGGCCATAATAAGACCAACTCTTCTTCTTCTTTCATCCCTTCTTCTTCTTCTAACTCTTCTAAAACCTTTGAGAAAAAAGACAATCCTTCTAAGGGGGAACTAAAAGGGAGAACGACCTAAAATGGTGATTTCTAAAGAAAAGTGGGAGGAAACTCGGAAGTGCTTTAAGTGTCAAGGGAGGGGTCACATTGCTAGTAATTGTCCATCTAGAAAAACCTTGACTTTGAGACAATACATGACCATAGAAGAGGAGGAGAGAATGTATGACATTGTGTGCGAGAAAGAGGAAGAATGTGAAAGTGATGATAATGAGATTGCATATGCCGAAGATGAGTCTAGGATGCTTGGGGTTATTAGGAGAACTTTGCATGTTGATCATTCTCCTAACCATGATCAAAGAGAAAACTTGTTTCATACTAGATGTCGAATTGGTGAGTTTACATGTAATGTGATTTTTGACAGTGGTTCATGTACGAATGTGGTTGCTTCTAATGTGGTTTCTAAGTTGAATTTGATTGTTAGAGACCATCCACATCCTGATAAGTTGAGTTGGTTAGATGACAAAACGGGTTTGTTGGTGAAAAAACAAGCTCTTGTGTCGTTTTCTATTGGGGGTAACAAAGATGAGTTGTGGGGTGATGTTCTACCCATGAGTGCTTGTCATCTTCTTCTTGGTAGACCTTGGCAATATGATCGAAAAGTTGTTCATGAGGGCGAAACCAATGTGTACACGGTTTTGATGGGTTCTAAAAAGATTCGGTTGGTTCCTTTGTCTCCTTGTTCCATGGCACCCAAGAAGGTGGTTGAAACGAAACAAAACTTGTTTCTTTCGGCCAAAGAGTTCGAGAAAGAGGTAGAGTTGGAAGGACATTGTTATGCTTTATGTGTTAAACTTGCTTTGACTAATGGTGTTTCTTCTAGTAATCCGAAACTTGCAGCACTATTGGACGAGTTTGGTGATGTATTTCCGGAGGAATTGCCTCAAGGATTACCATCATTGAGAGGCATTGAGCATGCTATTGATCTTGTGCCAGGCGCACCTTTGCCAAATAAGCCGGCATATAGATGTGATCCCGTAGCTTCTAAGGAGCTACAAAAGCAAATTGAAGAGTTGATTGACCGAGGCTATGTGAGAGAAAGCATGAGTCCATGTGCCGTTCCCGCCTTACTTGTTCCAAAGAAAGATGGTACTTGGAGGATGTGCATTGATAGTAGAGCCGTCAACAACATAACAATCAAGTATCGTTTTCCTATGCCTAGATTGGAGGACATGCTTGATGAGCTACATGGAGCTTCGATTTTTTCGAAGATTGATTTGAGGAGTGGTTATCATCAAATGAGAATTCGGGAAGGAGATGAATGGAAAACCGCTTTCAAGACCAAACAAGGTCTATATGAGTGGATGGTGATGCCCTTTGGTCTTTGCAATGCTCCTAGTTCCTTTATGAGACTTATGAACGAGGCACTACGTCCCTTTCTTAACAAGTTTATTGTTGTCTATTTAGATGATATTCTTGTATATAGTACTAGTGTTGAGTCTCATTTACTTCACTTGAGAGCTTTATTTGAAAAATTAAGAGAGCAAAAGTTGTATGGAAAAATGGAAAAGTGTGATTTTCTTGTTCCTAGTATTGCTTTTCTTGGTTACATTGTGTCTAGGGATGGAGTTCATGTGGATCCGGAAAAAGTCAAGGCCATGTCTTCATGGTTGGCGCCTACAAGTGCTCATGAATGTCGAAGCTTTCATGGTCTAGCTTCCTTTTATAGAAGATTCATCCGAAATTTCTCAACTATCATGGCACCAATCACGGATTTGATGAAGAAAGGGGAGTTTTCATGGAACTCTCATGCTCAAAAGGCGTTTGATGAAGTCAAGGAGTTACTTTGCAACGCTCCTATCCTTGCCTTGCCGGATTTCAACAAGTTGTTCGAAGTTGAGTGTGATGCTAGTGGACTTGGAGTTGGGGCGGTTTTGCTTCAAGAAAGGAGGCCCACTAGTAGATTAATTGCTTATTGCTGCGGTGGTATTGCTGCGGTTTTACCCATACGCAGCAATATATCACGTAAAAAGAAAAGGTAAAATATAAAATAACCATATTGCTGCGGTTTCAGCCGAAAACCGCAGCAATATGGTTTCAATGGAAAATTTTTTGAAAAAAAGTTGACTATTTGACTAGACATATTGCTGCGGTTTCTGACAAAAACCGCAGCAATATATTAAAAAAATAATATTTCAACCTATTGCTGCGGTTCTTTACCTAAAACCGCAGCAATATACCTTTAAAATTAAAAATAAAAGGGGCCAACTTGGGGCCATTTTCTCTCTCCTCACACTCGGTCTCTTCTCTCTCTCCTCTCTCCTCACACTCGGTCCTTCTTCTCTCTCTCCTCTCTCCTCACACTCGGTCCTTCTTCTCTCTCATCCTCTTTCGCCTGTCTTCCCTCTCATCCTCTCATTTCGCTGTCTTCTCTCTCATCCTCTCATTTCTCGCCGGTCCTCTCTCATGTCGCCGGTTTTCTCTCATCATATCGTCGGTCTTCATCATCATCTCGTCGGTCTTCATCATCATCTCGCCGGTTTTCTCTCATCATCTCGCCGGTCTTCATCATATCGTCGGTCTTCATCATCATCTCGTCGGTCTTCATCATCATCTCGCCGGTGTTCTTGGCTCAGATCTCGTCTTCGCCGGTTTGTTTTTCGTTTTTATTTCTTATTTTTTTGAGTTTAGTTTCTTAGTTTCTCTTAGATTTATTTTTTTTCATTTGTTGTTCTTAGATTTATTTTTTTCGTCTTCGCCCAGATTTCGTCTTCGCCTCATGATTCCGCCGTTCGTCTGTCATGATTCCGCCGTTCGTCTGTCATGATTCCGCCGTTCGTTTTTCTCCGGCGATGCTTTGCTCGAAGTTCGTCCTGGCGAGAACACCTTCGCCGGCGCGTATAATTGGTTGTTTTTAATAGATTTGTTTTGATTTGGAATTCATTGATTCAAGAAAATATGATGTTTAGGGTTTCTGATTTTTATTTTGCATATTTTTTTTGTAATGGTTTTGTATATTCTTATTTTGTATATACTGAATTTTATTGTCGATTGTTTATATATATTTTTACATTGTTGGTAGTGTGATTTGTTTTATTTGTATTTTTAAGTCATTTTCCAACCTAGCTATCAAAAAAAAAAATCACCACTGACATCTATTGCTGCTGTTCCTATCAAAAACAGCAGCAATAGGTTTTATTTTTTTATTAAAAAAAATACCTATTGCTGCTGTTCCTACCAAAAACAGCAGCAATAGGTTTCATTTTTTTATTAAAAAAACTACCTATTGCTGCGGTTTTGGGTAATAACCGCAGCAATAGGTTGCTTTATTGCTGCGGTTAAAAACCGCAGCAATAGGTTAATTACCTATTGCTGCGCCCTAAATTGCTGCGCGGCCAAAACCGCCGCAATAGGCCACTTAATGACCGCAGCAATAAGCATTTATTCTACTAGTGGCCCATTGCCTACTTTAGTGAGAAGTTGAGTGGCGCCAAACTCAATTACTCCAACTATGATCGTGAATTCTATGCAATTGTGAGAGCCTTGGATCATTGGTCTCATTACTTGAGGCCCAAGCCTTTCATTCTTCATTCGGATCATGAAGCACTCAAATACATCCATGGACAGCAAAAACTCAACCATAGGCATGCTAAGTGGGTTGAATTCCTACAAGCCTTCACATTTTCGTCCAAGTACAAGGAAGGTAAGAGTAACATTGTTGCGGACGCCCTTTCTAGGCGTTCCTATCTTTTGGCCATGGTTGATGCAAGGGTGTTGGGGTTTGAACACTTAAAGGATTTGTATGATAATGATGATGATTTCCGTGAGTTCTTTAAGAATCCTAGTGGGTTGTTTGTGGTACAAGAGGGATTTTTGTTTAAGGGAAACAAGCTATGCATTCCTAAGAGTGGCGTGAGGGAGTTGCTTGTGAGAGAAGTTCATAGTGGAGGGGTGGCTGGTCATTTCGGTGTTCAAAAGACATTAGATACTTTGAATGAGAGTTTTTATTGGCCTAACATGATGAGGGATGTTCATATGGTGGTTAGTAAGTGTGCTACTTGTCAAAGGTCGAAGAGTACCTTCCATAAAGGCCTTTATACTCCATTACCCGTACCGATACACCTTGGGATAGTGTGAGTATGGATTTCATTGTTGGATTACCAAGAACTCAAAGGGGGAAGGACGCCATTATGGTGGTGGTGGATCGATTTTCGAATATGGCTCACTTTGTTCCCATGCATAAAACTGATGATGCTTTGCATGTGGCGGATTTGTACTTCAAAGAGATTATTCGATTGCATGGCATTCCTAGAAGTATTGTTAGTGATCGTGATACGAAGTTCCTTAGTCAGTTTTGGAGGAGCTTATGGAAGATGGTGGGGACTAAGTTACTCTTTAGCACAAGTCATCATCCTCAAACAGATGGTCAAACAGAAGTGACTAATAGAACTCTTGGAGCTTTGTTAAGGTCAAGGTCAAGCTCCAAATGATCCGATTTGTTTAGTCCTTGAAGTGTTCGGGTTCAAGTTAAATTCAAACTCCTCATTTGTGTCATTTCTCAAGTGGGACGATGAGTCCATGGATGAAGCATGAAGATGACACCATTTCTAGAGTCTTAGTTATTTTAATTAAGTCTTTAAAATTCAGCAATAAAGGTCCGAAATTCAGTTGCCTTATTTCGGATCCTTAGGCGTGTCTTAGGCGTGTGTTTAGGCTCCTTGTGTTCCAAGGTTGCAAGTTGTCATTGAGTTGTAATATTCCTTGCCTTACTTCTTGGTTTCCTTAAGTGTGTTGGGCGTGTAAGGGGGGTTATGGGGCTGATTTGTGGTTTCCTTATTTACTCCTTTATTCTCTCCTAGAATCAAGGGATTAAGATGTAAGGAATTAAGGAATGTTTCCTTAATTCTTATGGCTGATTTTCGGCCCTTACTTGGTCCTTGGAGGACAAGTTTACTCTATTATAAATAATAGTTCCATGCTATCATTCAAAGCATGTGAGATTTACCTAAAAACTTTGTTATTGAATTTAATTGTGTGATCAATTACTTTCGACCATTGAGTAATTTTCAGGAGTGATTATTTACTTAGTGTTTAATCTACTTTATTCCAGGAGTGGTGTAAGTGAGATTAAGAGTTAATTAAAATATTCAGGAGTGATTATTTTAATTATTATATCCGGTGACTTAGAACATAAATTTCGGACTTCATTCATTCTTCAAATTCGAACCTAAGTTTCGGATTTCCTTGGTTGCTCTTCAACTTGGACGTGCAATCATATCACCAAGTGCTTCTTGGCAAAGGAGTGTGCGTGTCATTCAATGCTTGTGACCTAGTTCCTTGTTTTGAAGAAACTTGAGGTCAAGTTTTCTTTCAAGAGGGGGAGAATGATGAAAGTTGGGCAATCTTTAATCGCTTTCTTAGGATGTTGCATGGTTATACTTTGCTCTTAAAGTGAAGGTTTTACATGTAACGAAAAATATGTCTTTTATTATGTTTGTTAGTTAAATTAGTTGATTAAGTTGTTTTTAGTCGATTGTAATAAGGTGGCCGAAAATCTGATGACTTGTAATAGTCCAAGGGTAGGCGTGTGGTCCTAGTGTTTTTAGGAAAGTCTTGAGTATCTTTCCTTATGCTTGAGTTTCCTTAAGTTGAGCTAGATTCTAGGGTTTAATCTAGGAAAGCACTTTCCTTATCTTTTCAAAGTAGAGCCTTTTCATCTAGTTCATCCGGTTCTAAATCTGATAAGGGGAAAGAAAAACAAGTGATTTCACCTAGTGAGCTTGCAACTAGGAGAAAATGTTTTAAATGCCATGGGAGGGGTCATATTGCTAGTGAATGTCCTAGTAAAACTGTTTTGACCGCCACTCAATGTGCTATAATGGATGAAGAAGAACAAATGTATAACTTTGTAGTGCAAGAAGAAGATGACTATGTAGAAGATGACTTTGATGAAGAGATAGAACCCGAGGGTGAGTACAACATGATGGTTGTGAGGAAAGTGTTGTTTAGTGAGCCTCAAGTTGATGAGAGACAAAGAAACAACTTATTTCATACTAGATGCAAAATTGGAGAGAAGACTTGCAATGTGATAGTCGATGGTGGAGCTCAAACGGATGTTATTTCATCCGAAGCGGTGAGTAAGTTGAAACTTACCACTAGAGATCATGATGAGCCTTATAAGCTCAATTGGTTGAATGATGGCAATGGCATTAGGGTAAAGAAGCAAGCTTTGGTTTCTTACTCTATTGGCAAGTTTGAAGATGAGAGATGGTGCGACATTCTTCCTATGGATGCTTGTCACTTGTTACTTGGAAGGCCATGGCAATTTGACCATGATTCGGAGCACAAAGGCAAATCTAATGTATATCTTGTAACTACCAAAGATGGTAGAAAAGTGAAATTGCTTCCCCTACCCCCTAAAGTTGCTAAGAAAGACAAAGAAAAGAGCAACTATCTTGTATCTTGTAATGAGTTTGAGAAAATAGTGGAAGAAAATGGTGGGGGTATGCTTTGGTTGTGAGGACCAAAGATGAGAATGAGACTACTTACAATAACTCACCACTTTTGGATGAGTTGTTGGAAGAGTTCAAAGATGTTTTCCCCAATGACTTGCCCAAGGGCCTCCCTCCAATAAGGGGCATTGAGCATGCCATTGACTTGATTCCGGGATCACCTTTGCCCAACAAGGCTGCTTATAGGTGTAATCCCGAAGAGAGCAAGGAACTTGAAAGGCAAGTGAATGAATTGATTGAAAGAGGCTATGTGAGAGAGAGCCTTAGTCCTTGCGCGGTTCTCGCCCTCTTAGTACCAAAGAAAGATGGTACTTGGAGAATGTGTGTTGATAGTCGTTCCATTAACAACATAACCATCAAATATCGTTTTCCTATGCCTCGTTTGCAAGATATGCTAGATGAATTGAGTGGTTCCTTAGTCTTTTCCAAAATAGACTTAAGGAGTGGATACCATCAAATGAGAATACGGGAGGGAGATGAGTGGAAAACGGCTTTCAAAACAAAGCAAGGGTTATATGAGTAGTTGGTTATGCCATTTGGGCTTTGCAACGCCCCAAGCTCCTTCATGCGGTTGATGAATGAAGTCCTCCGTCCTTTCCTTAATGATTTTATTGTTGTTTACTTAGATGACATACTTGTGTATAGTAAAAACAATGAAGATCATGTAACTCATTTGAGGAGGTTGTTTGAAAAATTGAGGGAGATGAAGTTGTATGGCAAGATTGAGAAATGTGTATTCATGACTCCTAGTGTTGTATTCTTAGGATACATTGTAGCAGGAGAGGGGGTGCATGTAGATCCGGAAAAAGTAAAGGCGGTACAATCATGGTTGGCTCCAACCAATGTGCATGAAGTAAGAAGCTTCCATGGACTAGCCTCCTTCTATAGGCGGTTCATCAAGAACTTCTCTACTATCATGGCTCCTATCACCGAGTTAACAAAGAAAGGTGAGTTTGAGTGGGGTGAGAGTGCACAAAAGGCCTTTGAGAAGGTCAAGCATATGCTTTGTAATGCTCCCATACTTGTACTTCCCGACTTTAACAAAGTGTTTGAGGTGGAGTGTGATGCGAGTGGGATTGGGATTGGTGCGGTTTTGATACAAGAGAGGAAGCCTGTATGCTACTTTAGTGAGAAGTTAAATGGGGCTAAGCTTAACTATTCCACCTATGATCGTGAGTTCTATGCCATTGTGAGGGCTCTTGATCATTGGTCTCATTACTTGAGGCCTAAGCCTTTTGTCCTTCATTCGGACCATGAGGCGCTTAAGTTCATCCATGGGCAACAAAAGTTGAACCAAAGGCATGCTAAATGGGTGGAGTTTCTCCAAACATTTACCTTTAGTTCAAAATATAAAGATGGGAAGAGTAATGTAGTGGCCGATGCTTTGTCTCGTCGGAACTACTTACTTTCTATGGTGGATGCTAAGATTTTGGGTTTTGAACAACTCAAAGAGGGCTATCAACATGATCCCGATTTTGCAAGTGAGTTAGAGAGTCCATCAAAGGAGTTTGTGCAGCAAGATGGTTACCTCTTCAAGGGTAACAAGTTGTGTGTCCCCAAGAGTGGTGTGAGGGAGTTGTTGGTGAGAGAAGTGCATAGTGGTGGTTTGGCGGGACACTTTGGCATCCAAAAGACTCTTGATATTCTTGGTGAGCATTTCTATTGGCCAAGAATGATCAAAGATGTGACTTTGGTTGTGGAGAGATGTGCAACTTGTCAAAAAGCAAAGGGTCACTTCACCAAAGGTCTCTATACTCCTCTTCCAGTTCCGGATGCCCCATGGGAGAGTGTTAGCATGGACTTCATTGTGGGATTACCAAGAACTCAAAGGGGAAGGGATAGTATCATGGTTGTTGTAGATAGATTCTCTAAAATGGCTCACTTCATAGCTTGTAATAAAACCGATGATGCTTGTAAAAGTGGCGGAATTGTACTTCAAGGAAGTAGTCAAACTTCATGGCATTCCTCGAAGTATAGTTTCGGATAGGGACTCCAAGTTTCTTAGTCACTTTTGGAGGACCCTATGGAAGCTTGTTGGTACCAAGTTGCTGTTTAGCACCTCTCATCATCCCCAAACTGATGGGCAAACGGAGGTGACAAATAGAACTTTAGGTACATTGTTGGAGAGGACTTGTAAGCAAAACGCAAAAAGATTGGGACATGAAACTAGCCCATGCGGAGTTTGCTTACAACCGAGCTCATTCCTTAACTACTTCTCGCTCCCCATTTGAAGTAGTTTATGGAGTGAATCCCTTTGTGCCTATTGATCTTATTCCTATGGTTAAAGGGGATATTGTGGAGAAAGATGCTAAAAAGAGGGTGGAAGCCTTTCAAAAACCCTGTGAGCAAGTGAAGAAAAGAATTGAGGAGATGAATAAGAAATACCAAGAGAGAGCAAACAAACGACGAAAACAACCCATCTTTTACCCTGGGGATTTGGTTTGGCTTCATTTGAGGAAAGAGAGATTTCCCAAACTTCGCAAAAACAAACTCATGCCTCGTTCGATGGTCCATTTAGAGTGCTTGAAAGGGTGAATGATAGTGCTTACAAAATTGAGCTTCCCGATGAGTTGATAGGTGTTAGTGCTACTTTCAATGTGGGGGATTTGTCACCATACTTAGATGATTCAAGTTTGAGGACAAACTCTTCAAAAGAAGGGGAGAATGATCCAAAGTCTAGCCCACTTAAAGGCTCTTTGGTTCATGAACCGGTTGCACTTGTTTTAGAAGCTCTTGGCTTTTCTCCATTTGTTCATAAGCCCGAGTTTGTTACATGTTTAACTTGGATGGTGGATTGAGGCGTGCATCACATTTTGAAGAGCCCAAGTTCTGTTTGGGTTACAAGCAAGGATGTAAAGGAAGCCCCATGTTTCTGTTTGGGTTCCTATTTATTTTTGTTGTTTTGGGTTGTAATAAAAACATGAGATTACTCATAAAGTATCTCATGATAGGCGTGTGCTTAGGTGATGACTAGGCATGATAGGCGTGTGCTTAGGAGGAGTTTAAACTCCTTAGTTGCTGGTTATTTCACTTTGTAACAGCTCATTGAGTGAGCTTAATGAGGGGAGTGAATCAAGGAGCTTTTCATGCTCCTTGAAACCGATTTGGGGGGCGTTTTCTTAGGGCTTGTGAGTGTTTTGTGCTTCTTTATTGCTGCTCCTAACTCTATTTAAGGACAGCTAATGTTCAATAGAAATCAGTTTGGAGTTTTGAAGTAAAACCTTTGTGTTTTCAGTTTTAGCTTTGAGTTTGTCTCAAGTTTGAAACTAACCCTTATTACTTTGAGTGAGTCTTGAGTGATAAGATTAGGGGAGATTGAGTGAGTCTTGTCTCTGGCCTAAGATCCCAAATTATTGAGTTTGTCTTGTGATTTGGTCATTTATCCTAAAATCGTGAGTTACAAAGTGTTCTTGTGAGTGTTCTTGTTCTTGAGTTTAAAAACATCGTCCAACTCTTAGAAGGGTGTTTTTAGATTCACATCAAGTTATTTGATTAACTCATTCGTTCAATTCAATTACATTATAACTTACTCGAGTGTTTTATTTAGTTATTGATTAACTCTTTCGTTCAATTTAATTACATAATAACTTACTCGAGTGTTTTATTTAGTTATTTGATTAACTCATTCGTTCAATTCAATTACATAATAACTTACTCAAGTGTTTTATTTAGTTATTTGATTAACTCCTTCGTTCAATTCAATTACATTATAACTTACTCAAGTGTTTTATTTAGTTATTGATTAACTCCTTCGTTCAATTTAATTACATAATACCTTACTCGAGTGTTTTATTTAGTTATTTGATTAACTCCTTCGTTCAATTCAATTACATATAAAAACTTACTTAAGTTTTTTATTTAGTTATTTGATTAACTCCTTCGTTCAATTCAATTACATTAACTTACTCAAGTGTTTTATGTAGTTATTTGATTAACTCATTCGTTCAATTCAATTACATTATAACTTACACGAGTGTTTTATTTAGTTATTGATTAACTCTTTCGTTCAATTTAATTACATAATAACTTACTCGAGTGTTTTATTTAGTTATTTGATTAACTCATTCGTTCAATTCAATTACATAATAACTTACTCAAGTGTTTTATTTAGTTATTTGATTAACTCCTTCGTTCAATTCAATTACATTATAACTTACTCAAGTGTTTTATTTAGTTATTTGATTAACTCCTTCGTTCAATTCAATTACGTTATAACTTACTCGAGTGTTTTATGTAGTTATTTGATTAACTCCTTCGTTCAATTCAATTACATTAGAACTTACTCGAGTGTTTTATTTAGTTATTTGATTAACTGCTTCGTTCAATTCAATTACATAATAAGTTACTCGAGTGTTTTGTTTAGTTATTTGATTAACTCATTCGTTCAATTCAATTACATAAAAACTTACTCAAGTGTTTTATATAGTTATTTGATTAACTCATTCGTTCAATTCAATTACATTATAACTTACTCGAGTGTTTTATTTAGTTATTGATTAACTCCTTCGTGCAATTTAATTACATAATAACTTACTCGAGTGTTTTATTTAGTTATTTGATTAACTCATTCGTTCAATTCAATTACATAATAACTTACTCAAGTGTTTTGTTTAGTTATTAGATTAACTCCGTCGTTCAATTCAATTACATTATAACTTACTCAATTGTTTTATTTAGTTATTTGATTAACTCCTTTCGTTCAATTCAATTACGTTATAACTTACTCGAGTGTTTTATGTAGTTATTTGATTAACTCCTTCATTCAATTCGATTACATTAGAACTTACTCGAGTGTTTTATTTAGTTATTTGATTAATTGGTTCGTTCAATTCAATTACATAATAAGTTACTCGAGTGTTTTATTTAGTTATTTGATTAACTCCTTTGTTCAATTCAATTACATAATACCTTACTCGAGTGTTTTATTTAGTTATTTGATTAACTCCTTCATTCAATTCAATTACATTAGAACTTACTCGAGTGTTTTATTTAGTTATTTGATTAACTGCTTCGTTCAATTCAATTACATAATAAGTTACTCCACTGTTTTATTTAGTTATTTGATTAACTCATTCGTTCAATTCAATTACATAAAAACTTACTCAAGTGTTTTATTTAGTTATTTGATTAATTCATTCGTTCAATTCAATTACATATAAAAACTTACTTAAGTTTTTTATTTAGTTATTTGATTTACTCCATCGTTCAATTCAATTACATTATAACTTACTCCAGTGTTTTATGTAGTTATTTGATTAACTCATTCGTTCAATTCAATTACATTATAACTTACTCGAGTGTTTTATTTAGTTATTGATTAACTCCTTCGTTCAATTTATTTACATAATACCTTACTCGAGTGTTTTATTTAGTTATTTGATTAACTCCTTCGTTCAATTCAATTACATAATAACTTACTCGAGTGTTTTATTTAGTTATTTGATTAACTCATTCGTTCAATTCAATTACATAAAAACTTACTCAAGTGTTTTATTTAGTTATTTGATTAATTCATTCGTTCAATTCAATTACATATAAAAACTTACTTAAGTTTTTTATTTAGTTATTTGATTAACTCCTTCGTTCAATTCAATTACATTATAACTTACTCAAGTGTTTTATGTAGTTATTTGATTAACTCATTCGTTCAATTCAATTACATTATAACTTACTCGAGTGTTTTATTTAGTTATTTGATTAACTCCTTCGTTCAATTCAATTACATAATACCTTACTCGAATGTTTTATTTAGTTATTTGATTAACTCATTCGTTCAATTCAATTACATATAAAAACTTACTTAAGTTTTTTATTTAGTTATTTGATTAACTCATTCGTTCAATTCAATTACATTAACTTATTCAAGTGTTTTTATGTAGTTATTTGATTAACTCATTCGTTCAATTCAATTACATAATAACTTACTCGAGTGTTTTATTTAGTTATTTGATTAACTCATTCGTTCAATTCAATTACATAATAACTTACTCGAGTGTTTTATTTAGTTATTTGATTAACTCTTTCGTTCAATTCAATTACATATAAAAACTTACATTTATTTAGTTATTTGATTAACTCCTTCGTTCAATTCAATTACATTATAACTTACTCATGTGTTTTATTTAGTTATTTGATTAACTCATTCGTTCAATTCAATTACATTATAACTTACTCGAGTGTTTTATTTAGTTATTTGATTAACTCTTTCGTTCAATTCAATTACATAATAACTTACTCGAGTGTTTTATTTAGTTATTTGATTAACTCATTCGTTCAATTCAATTACATAATAACTTACTCAAGTGTTTTATTTAGTTATTTGATTAACTCCTTCGTTCAATTCAATTACATTATAACTTACTCAAGTGTTTTATTTAGTTATTTGATTAACTCCTTCGTTCAATTCAATTACATAATAACTTACTCGAGTGTTTTATTTAGTTATTTGATTAACTCCTTCGTTCAATTCAATTACATATAAAAACTTACTTAAGTTTTTTATTTAGTTATTTGATTAACTCCTTCGTTCAATTCAATTACATTAACTTACTCAAGTGTTTTATGTAGTTATTTGATTAACTCATTCGTTCAATTCAATTACATTATAACTTACTCGAGTGTTTTATTTAGTTATTGATTAACTCTTTCGTTCAATTTAATTACATAATAACTTACTCGAGTGTTTTATTTAGTTATTTGATTAACTCATTCGTTCAATTCAATTACATAATAACTTACTCAAGTGTTTTATTTAGTTATTTGATTAACTCCTTCGTTCAATTCAATTACATTATAACTTACTCAAGTGTTTTATTTAGTTATTTGATTAACTCCTTTCGTTCAATTCAATTACGTTATAACTTACTCGAGTGTTTTATGTAATTATTTGATTAACTCCTTCGTTCAATTCAATTACATTAGAACTTACTCGAGCGTTTTATTTAGTTATTTGATTAACTGCTTCGTTCAATTCAATTACATAATAAGTTACTCGAGTGTTTTGTTTAGTTATTTGATTAACTCATTCGTTCAATTCAATTACATAAAAACTTACTCAAGTGTTTTATTTAGTTATTTGATTAACTCATTCGTTCAATTCAATTACATTATAACTTACTCGAGTGTTTTATTTAGTTATTGATTAACTCCTTCGTGCAATTTAATTACATAATAACTTACTCGAGTGTTTTATTTAGTTATTTGATTAACTCATTCGTTCAATTCAATTACATAATAACTTACTCAAGTGTTTTGTTTAGTTATTAGATTAACTCCGTCGTTCAATTCAATTACATTATAACTTACTCAATTGTTTTATTTAGTTATTTGATTAACTCCTTTCGTTCAATTCAATTACGTTATAACTTACTCGAGTGTTTTATGTAGTTATTTGATTAACTCCTTCATTCAATTCGATTACATTAGAACTTACTCGAGTGTTTTATTTAGTTATTTGATTAATTGGTTCGTTCAATTCAATTACATAATAAGTTACTCGAGTGTTTTATTTAGTTATTTGATTAACTCCTTCGTTCAATTCAATTACATAATAACTTACTCGAGTGTTTTATTTAGTTATTTGATTAACTCCTTCATTCAATTCAATTACATTAAGAACTTACTCAAGTGTTTTATTTAGTTATTTGATTAACTCCTTCGTTCAATTCAATTACATAATAACTTACTCAAGTGTTTTATTTAGTTATTTGATTAACTCATTCGTTCAATTCAATTACATTATAACTTACTCAAGTGTTTTATTTAGTTATTTGATTAACTCATTCGTTCAATTCAATTACATATAAAAACTTACTTAAGTTTTTTATTTAGTTATTTGATTAACTCCTTCGTTCAATTCAATTACATTATAACTTACTCCAGTGTTTTATGTAGTTATTTGATTAACTCCTTCGTTCAATTCAATTACATTATAACTTACTCGAGTGTTTTATTTAGTTATTTGATTAACTCCTTCGTTCAATTCATTTACATAATAACTTACTCAAGTGTTTTATTTAGTTATTTGATTAACTCCTTCGTTCAATTCAATTACATAATAACTTACTCGAAGTGTTTTATTTAGTTATTTGATTAACTCCTTCGTTCAATTCAATTACATTATAACTTACTCGAGTGTTTTATTTAGTTATTTGATTAACTCATTCGTTCAATTCAATTACATAATAACTTACTCAAGTGTTTTATTTAGTTATTTGATTAACTCATTCGTTCAATTCAATTACATATAAAAACTTACTTAAGTTTTTTATTTAGTTATTTGATTAACTCCTTCGTTCAATTCAATTACATTATAACTTACTCAAGTGTTTTATTTAGTTATTTGATTAACTCCTTTCGTTCAATTCAATTACATTATAACTTACTCGAGTGTTTTATTTAGTTATTTGATTAACTCTTTCGTTCATTTTAATTACATAATAACTTACTCGAGTGTTTTATTTAGTTATTTGATTAACTCATTCGTTCAATTCAATTACATAATAACTTACTCGAGTGTTTTATTTAGTTATTTGATTAACTCCTTCGTTCAATTCAATTACATTATAACTTACTCGAGTGTTTTATTTAGTTATTTGATTAACTCCTTTCGTTCAATTCAATTACATTATAACTTACTCGAGTGTTTTATTTAGTTATTTGATTAACTCCTTCGTTCAATTCAATTACATTAAAACTTACTCGAGTGTTTTATTTAGTTATTTGATTAACTCCTTCGTTCAATTCAATTACATAATAACTTACTCCGAGTGTTTTATTTAGTTATTTGA
Source organism: Beta lomatogona (assembly GCA_947646795.1). Classification (NCBI taxonomy): domain Eukaryota; kingdom Viridiplantae; phylum Streptophyta; class Magnoliopsida; order Caryophyllales; family Amaranthaceae; genus Beta; species Beta lomatogona. Next base: position 76,043 of record CANSNZ010001086.1, read on the forward strand.
TTAACTCCTTCGTTCAATTCAATTACATTATAACTTACTCAAGTGTTTTATTTAGTTATTTGATTAACTCCTTCGTTCAATTCAATTACATTAATAACTTACTCGAGTGTTTTATTTAGTTATTTGATTAACTCCTTCGTTCAATTCAATCACATTATAACTTGAGTGTTTTATTTAGTTATTTGATTAACTCCTTCGTTCAATTCAATTACATAATAACTTACTCGAGTGTTTTATTTAGTTATTTGATTAACTCATTCGTTCAATTCAATTACATTATAACTTACTCGAGTGTTTTATTTAGTTATTTGATTAACTCCTTCGTTCAATTCAATTACATAATAACTTACTCGAGTGTTTTATTTAGTTATTTGATTAACTCATTCGTTCAATTCAATTACATAATAACTTACTCAAGTGTTTTATTTAGTTATTTGATTAACTCCTTCGTTCAATTCAATTACATTATAACTTACTCAAGTGTTTTATTTAGTTATTTGATTAACTCCTTTCGTTCAATTCAATTACATTATAACTTACTCGAGTGTTTTATGTAGTTATTTGATTAACTCCTTCGTTCAATTCAATTACATTATAACTTACTCGAGTGTTTTATTTAGTTATTTGATTAACTGCTTTCGTTCAATTCAATTACATAATAACTTACTCGAGTGTTTTATTTGGTTATTTGATTAACTCATTCGTTCAATTCAATTACATAAAAACTTACTCAAGTGTTTTATTTAGTTATTTGATTAACTCCTTCGTTCAATTCAATTACATAATAACTTACTCAAGTGTTTTTTTTAGAAATTTGATTAACTCCTTCGTTCAATTCAATTACATTATAACTTACTCAAGTGTTTTATTTAGTTATTTGATTAACTCCTTTCGTTCAATTCAATTACATTATAACTTACTCGAGTGTTTTATTTAGTTATTTGATTAACTCCTTCGTTCAATTCGATTACATTATAACTTCTCGAGTGTTTTATTTAGTTATTTGATTAACTCCTTCGTGCAATTCAATTACATAATATGTTACTTGAGTGTTTTATTTAGTTATTTGATTAACTCATTCGTTCAATTCAATTACATTATAACTTACTCAAGTGTTTTTTTTAGTTATTTGATTAACTCCTTTCGTCCAATTCAATTACATAATAACTTACTCGAGTGTTTTATTTAGTTATTTGATTAACTCATTCGTTCAATTCAATTACATAATAACTTACTCAAGTATTTTGTTTAGTTATTTGATTAACTCCTTCGTTCCATTCAATTACATAATATCTTACTCAAGTGTTTTATTTAGTTATTTGATTAACTCCTTTCGTTCAATTCAATTACATTATAACTTACTTGAGTGTTTTATGTAGTTATTTGATTAACTCCTTCGTTCAATTCGATTACATTAGAACTTACTCGAGTGTTTCATTTAGTTATTTGATTAACTCGCTTCGTTCAATTCAATTACATAATAAGTTACTTGAGTGTTTTATTTGGTTATTTGATTAACTCATTCGTTCAATTCAATTACATAAAAACTTACTCGAGTGTTTTATTTAGTTATTTGATTAACTCCTTCGTTCAATTCAATTACATAATAACTTACTCAAGTGTTTTGTTTAGTTATTTTATTAACTCCTTCGTTCAATTCATTTACATTAGAACTTACTCAAGTGTTTTATTTAGTTATTTGATTAACTCCTTACGTTCAATTCAATCACATTATAACTTACTTGAGTGTTTTATGTAGATATTTGATTAACTCCTTCGTTCAATTCGATTACATTAGAACTTGAGTGTTTCATTTAGTTATTTGATTAACTGCTTCGTGCAATTCAATTACATAATATGTTACTTGAGTGTTTTATTTAGTTATTTGATTAACTCATTCGTTCAATTCAATTACATTATAACTTACTCGAGTGTTTTATTTAGTTATTTGATTAACTCCTTCGTCCAATTTAATTACATAATAACTTACTCGAGTGTTTTATTTAGTTATTTGATTAACTCATTCGTTCAATTCAATTACATAATAACTTACTCAAGTATTTTGTTTAGTTATTTGATTAACTCCGTCGTTCAATTCAGTTACATTATAACTTACTCAAGTGTTTTATTTAGTTATTTGATTAACTCCTTTCGTTCAATTCAATTACATTATAACTTACTTGAGTGTTTTATGTAGTTATTTGATTAACTCCTTCGTTCAATTCGATTACATTAGAACTTACTCGAGTGTTTTATTTAGTTATTTGATTAACTCGCTTCGTTCAATTCAATTACATAATAACTTACTTCGAGTGTTTTATTTGGTTATTTGATTAACTCATTCGTTCAATTCAATTACATAAAAACTTACTCGAGTGTTTTATTTAGTTATTTAATTAACTCCTTCGTTCAATTCAATTACATATAAAAACTTACTTAAGTTTTTTATTTAGTTATTTGATTAACTCATTCGTTCAATTCAATCACATTATAACTTACTCAAGTGTTTTATGTAGTTATTTGATTAACTCATTCGTTCAATTCAATTACATTATAACTTACTCGAGTGTTTTATTTAGTTATTTGATTAACTCTTTCGTTCAATTTAATTACATAATAACTTACTCGAGTGTTTTATTTAGTTATTTGATTAACTCATTCGTTAGATTCAATTACATTATAACTTACTCAAATGTCTTATTTAGTTATTTGATTAACTCCTTCGTTCAATTCAATTACATAATAAGTTACTCGAGTGTTTTATTTAGTTATTTGATTAACTCATTCGTTCAATTCAATTACATAAAAACTTACTCAAGTGTTTTATTTAGTTATTTGATTAATTCCTTCGTTCAATTCAATTACATATAAAAACTTACTTAAGTTTTTTATTTAGTTATTTGATTAACTCCTTCGTTCAATTCAATTACATAATAACTTACTCAAGTGTTTTGTTTAGTTATTTTATTAACTCCGTCGTTCAATTCATTTACATTAGAACTTACTCAAGTGTTTTATTTAGTTATTTGATTAACTCCTTACGTTCAATTCAATCACATTATAACTTACTTGAGTGTTTTATGTAGATATTTGATTAACTCCTTCGTTCAATTCGATTACATTAGAACTTGAGTGTTTCATTTAGTTATTTGATTAAATGCTTCGTGCAATTCAATTACATAATATGTTACTTGAGTGTTTTATTTAGTTATTTGATTAACTCATTCGTTCAATTCAATTACATTATAACTTACTCGAGTGTTTTATTTAGTTATTGATTAACTCCTTCGTTCAATTTAATTACATAATAACTTACTCGAGTGTTTTATTTAGTTATTTGATTAACTCATTCGTTCAATTCAATTACATAATAACTTACTCAAGTATTTTGTTTAGTTATTTGATTAACTCCGTCGTTCAATTCAATTACATTATAACTTACTCAAGTGTTTTATTTAGTTATTTGATTAACTCCTTTCGTTCAATTCAATTACATTATAACTTACTTGAGTGTTTTATGTAGTTATTTGATTAACTCCTTCGTTCAATTCGATTACATTAGAACTTACTCGAGTGTTTCATTTAGTTATTTGATTAACTGCTTCGTTCAATTCAATTACATAATAAGTTACTTCAGTGTTTTATTTGGTTATTTGATTAACTCATTCGTTCAATTCAATTACATAAAAACTTACTCGAGTGTTTTATTTAGTTATTTAATTAACTCCTTCGTTCAATTCAATTACATATAAAAACTTACTTAAGTTTTTTATTTAGTTATTTGATTAACTCATTCGTTCAATTCAATCACATTATAACTTACTCAAGTGTTTTATGTAGTTATTTGATTAACTCATTCTTCGTTCAATTCAATTACATTATAACTTACTCGAGTGTTTTATTTAGTTATTGATTAACTCTTTCGTTCAATTTAATTACATAATAACTTACTCGAGTGTTTTATTTAGTTATTTGATTAACTCATTCGTTAGATTCAATTACATATAACTTACTCAAATGTCTTATTTAGTTATTTGATTAACTCCTTCGTTCAATTCAATTACATAATAAGTTACTCGAGTGTTTTATTTAGTTATTTGATTAACTCATTCGTTCAATTCAATTACATAAAAACTTACTCAAGTGTTTTATTTAGTTATTTGATTAATTCCTTCGTTCAATTCAATTACATATAAAAACTTACTTAAGTTTTTTATTTAGTTATTTGATTAACTCCTTCGTTCAATTCAATTACATTATAACTTACTCAAGTGTTTTATGTAGTTATTTGATTAACTCATTCGTTCAATTCAATTACATTATAACTTACTCGAGTGTTTTATGTAGTTATTGATTAACTCCTTCGTTCAATTTAATTACATAATAACTTACTCGAGTGTTTTATTTAGTTATTTGATTAACTCATTCGTTCAATTCAATTACATAAAAACTTACTCGAGTGTTTTATTTAGTTATTTTATTAACTCCTTCGTTCAATTCAATTACATATAAAAACTTACTTAAGTTTTTATTTAGTTATTTGATTAACTCCTTCGTTCAATTCAATTACATTATAACTTACTTAAGTGTTTTATGTAGTTATTTGATTAACTCATTCGTTCAATTCAATTACATTATAACATACTCGAGTGTTTTATTTAGTTATGGATTAACTCCTTCGTTCTATTTAATTACATAATAACTTACTCGAGTGTTTTATTTAGTTATTTGGTTAACTCATTCGTTCAATTCAATTACATAAAAACTTACTCGAGTGTTTTATTTAGTTATTTGATTAACTCCTTCGTTCAATTCAATTACATATAAAAACTTACTTAAGTTTTTTATTTAGTTATTTGATTAACTCATTCGTTCAATTCAATCACATTATAACTTACTCAAGTGTTTTATGTAGTTATTTGATTAACTCATTCCATCAATTCAATTACATTATAACTTACACGGCTTGAAACGAACGCAACTCAACTAAGAATAGTGTTTAGGATAGATTTGAACACAAGCTAAAAGAATCACTCTTAAAGCTAGTAATTCGGTTTTTTAGTTAAGGAAGTGAATCACTCTCGACCTTAAAACTAAAAGGATTTTAATTAACAAAATAAGTGAATCACTCTCAAATCTTGTTAATTGGATTTGAACTCTTGTAGTTTTACCTCCCAAGAAATTCGTGCAAATTAGAGTTAAAAACACTCGGTTCTTAATCTTTAAACTCAACGGTTTATAACAATGTTTTTCAACAACCAAATCTAATCTTCGTTCATAATCAAGATTACATACTTAGTACAAGAGTTAAAAGCTTAAAACACCAGCTATTACATCTAATACACTAAAGAGATTTAAACAAAGCATTTAATGTACAAAATATCTTCTAAGGCTAGCCGAAATCAGCACCTCTATTCTCCTAGCCTTTTGCTCCTATTGGATGCTTTAAAATGGCTGCAAACCAATGCAAAGATTACCTATACTTGAAGTAGCTTCCTTCCATGTGTGAATCATCATCATTGTTGCCTAAAATGTGGTTGCCCAAATCAGAAGAAAGAAAGGACAGAAAAACGCTGCAATGCAGCCCCTTTTTCTTTCCTCCATTCATGTTCTTTCCTCCTTGCTTAGGAAAGGTTGTAATTGGACCCCTTGCTGTAGGCTTCTTGGTAAGCATGAATAAGCAAGGTGCTTCACCTACTAGCTTCATTAGATCATCCATTGCATCACAAAAACCATCATGAAAACCGTAGCTTCTAACAAAAAATGACAGATTTTTCTTTCTTTGGTGCTAAGTGATTTCAAAGCATGTTTAGTGAGAGTTAAGCATGTTTAAGACTAAACTAACACTAACTAATATTAAGCACCTCAAGCACACACCTCCCCAACACCCATGGGCAGCTGCTAGCTTACTTAGCTTCTCTTCCATTATTGCTTAGCATGATTACGTTAGTACTAATCTTTAGGCCATGAATCTCTTCTTTGTTGTGATTGAGATTACTACTTAGTAATACCTCTTGATTTGCAACTGATTTCGTATCATCCTCTCCTTCTTCAAAAGGAATTGTCCTCAATTCTTGTACATCTTCATCTTCTAAGTAGGGGGACAAATCACCTATATTGAATGTTGCTGCCACGCCATATTCTCCGGGAAGGTCTATTTTGTAAGCATTGTCTCCATAACGTTCAAGAACTTTGAAGGGTCCTTCAGCTCGAGGCATGAGTTTATGCTTCCTTTTGCTTGGAAATCTTTCCTTCCTTAAGTGAATCCACACCAAATCTCCCGGAGCAAACACCCTTGGTTTTCGGCTTTTGTTGGCTTTCTTCTTGTATATCTCATTTGCTTTCTCTATGTTGGTGCGTATTTCTTTGTGAATCTTCACCATTATTTCAGCTTGTTGCCTAGCATCTCCATGGACATAAGAATCCTTGGGTAATGAAATAAGATCAATAGGTACATAAGGATTTACCCCATATACCACTTCGAATGGTGAATGTTTCGTTGCAAAAGTTGGAGTTCTCGTTGTAAGCAAACTCCGCATGACATAGCTTGACATCCCAATCTTTTCCGGTTTTGCTCACTAAGCCCCTTAACAAGGTGCCTAGAGTTCGGTTGGTCACTTCAGTTTGACCATCTGTTTGGGGGTGATGTGAAGTACTAAACAGCAACTTAGTACCCATCATTCTCCATAGGGACCTCCAAAAGTGACTCAAAAACTTACTATCTCGATCCGAGACAATAGTTCTTGGTACTCCATGTAAACGAACAATTTCCCTGAAATACAAACAAGAAACGTTAATAGCATCTTCTGTTTTATGGCAAGGCACGAAGTGTGCCATTTTTGAGAAACGGTCCACCACCACCATGACCGAATCTTTCCCTCTTTGCGTTCTAGGAAGTGCCACAATGAAATCCATACTAATGTCCTCCCATGGCCTCTCCAAGTCTTGGTAAAGGAGTGTACAACCCTTTATGAAACGTGCTCTTAGCTCTTTGACAAACACCGCAACGAGCCAAAACAGCGTGCACTTCTTTAATCATATGTGGCCATGAAAAATGTTCCTGTAATAACCCCATGGTTTTGCTAATGCCAAAATGGCCAGCCAAACCACCTCCATGAGCTTCTCTAATCAGCAAATCCCGAACTGGACACTTAGGAATACAAAGTTTGTTCCCTTTGAATAAGAACCCCTCCATCTGATGATAATGGTCTTTCGGACCATTTTTAGTAGCCACGAACAGGTCATGTGTCTCATCATCAAGAACATAGAACTCTTTAATCAATTCAAAACCTAGCACCTTGGAGTCTATTACATTCAGTAATACGTGCCTCCGAGATAAAGCATCTGCCACAATGTTAGATTTTCCAGCTTTGTACTTAGCAACAAAATTGAAAGATTGTAAGAATTCTACCCATTTAGCATGACGAGCACTAAGCTTATGTTGTCCATGAATGTATTTTAATGATTCATGATCAGAATGAAGAACAAAAGCTTGTGGTCGCAGATAGTGACTCCAATGATTAAGAGCTCTAACCATAGCATAAAACTCTTTATCATAGGTGGAATAATTCAATTTAGCATGATTAAGCTTCTCACTAAAATAAGCAATAGGCTTGCCACAATGAATCAAAACAGCTCCAATACCTGTTCCACTTGCGTCACACTCAACTTCAAATGGTTTAGTGAAATCAGGTAAAGCTAGGATAGGCGTTTTACACATTTTCTCTTTTACAAGTTCAAACGCCTTTTGAGCTGCGTCACTCCATGCAAATTTTCCATGTTTAGTGCATTCAGTTATAGGAGCTAATAAAGTGCTGAAATTATTTATAAATCTCCTATAAAATGAAGCTAAACCATGAAAAGATATCACCTCGGTGATAGTTGTAGGAACCGGCCAAGAAGAAATCGCCTCTACTTTGGATGGATCCACTTTCACACCCTTATCAGAAATGATGAAGCCAAGAAAACCAATCTCTCTTTGCATAAACGTGCACTTTTCAAGCTTGCCGTACAGCTTTTGCTCCTTTAAGACTTCGAACAATTGTTGCAAATGATTTAAATGATCATCCTTGTTAGAATTGTAAACAAGAATATCATCCAAATATACAACCACGAACTTTCCCAAAAATGGCCTAAGTACTTCATTCATCAATCTCATGAACGTACTAGGGGCATTTGTGAGACCAAATGGCATAACCAGCCATTCATACAACCCATACTTCGTTTTGAAAGCCGTCTTCCACTCATCTCCCTCTCTCATGCATATTTGGTGATATCCACTCCTCAAATCAACTTTCGAAAACACTTTGGACCCACTCAATTCATCTAGCATGTCATCTAATCTAGGGATAAGAAATCTGTATTTTATGGTTATGTTATTCACAGCACGGCTATCAATACACATCCTCCAAGTTCCGTCTTTTTTTGGCACAAGTAAAGCCGGAACAGCACATGGACTTTTACTCTCCCTCACGTAGCCTTTCTTCATCAACTCACTGATTTGGCTTTGTAATTCTTCACTTTCCTTAGGATTACATCTATAGGAAGGTTTATTTGGAATTGGTGCTCCGGGAATGAGATCAATTTGGTGCTTAATTCCACGGTTAGGGGGTAGGCCAGGTGGTAGGTCGCTAGGAAACACATCTCCAAACTCCTCTAACAACTCCCTCAAGTCCGAATCTTCAACCTCCACTCCCTCGTTCACCTCCTTAGCAACTAGAATGTATACAACCTGATTAGCTCCCAACTCCCTCTCGAATCCTTTTCTTCCAAAAAACACACTTCCACACACTAGGTTTTCTTTTGGTTTGGGCTTTGTGTTTCGGATTTTTGAAGGGGGTAATGGTAGTAAGGTTTTGATTTTGCCATCCTTATTCACCTTATACACATTAGTAGAACCATCATGAATAACTTGTCGATCAAATTGCCAAGGTCTACCAAGTAATACGTGACAAGCAGTCATAGGGATTACATCACATAGAATTTCATCTTCATAATTTCCAATTAACAACGTAACTAAAACTCTATTTTTCACCCTCACTTCACTATTATCATCTAACCATTTCAGTTTATAAGGATGTGGATGTTTAGTAGTAGGTAATGCTAACTTCTCTACAAGTTCAGTTGAAGCTACATTAGTACAACTACCCCCATCTATGATTAACGTGCATAGCTTCTTATTCACTAAGCATTTCGAATGAAAAATGGTTTCTCTTTGTTCCTCATTTTTTGCCACGACACTACAATATAAGGACCTCCTAAGAACCAACATTTCACCTTCCATTTCCGGATTACACACGTCCTCCTCCTCACTTTCACTTTTATCATGTTCTATCTCCAAAAGAGATTCTTTTTCCAACTCGTCTATCTCCTCTATATCCCTTATAGTCATGATTCTTTTAGTAGGACAATTAGCTTGGAAATGACCATAACCTTGACACTTAAAACATTTCACTTTCAAAGTTTTATCATCTGAAACTTTCTCCTTATCTTTCTTAGTGAAATCTGGTTTTTTGTTCTTATCAAAGTTACTAGTACTAGAATTAGCTTTAAAAGTACTAAATGGCTTTGAATAAGACTTACTTGTAACTGCTTTCTTCTTTTGGCTATCGATTTTGAGAGCCACTTTGCAAGCTTCATCGAAAGTAAGGTATGGATACACCTCGACTTTCTCTCGTACATCTTCGTTTAGGCCTCCTAAGAACCGGCCTAGTTTTTGCTCCTCCATCTCTTCTATTTCACAAACAATGGAAAGCTTCTCAAATTCCTTGATGTACTCTTCCATGGACATGGCTCCTTGCTTGAGGGTAGACCATCTAACGTACTGATTTTGCTTGTAGTTAGTTGGAACAAAACGCTTCCGCAATTGCTTTTTCAATTTCTCCCATGTAGCAATCTTGGATTGGTTCTCCTTCACCCTTTGTCTCTTTATACCTTCTAACCAAATGGATGCATATTTGGTTAACCTCAAAACAGCTACCATGTACTTCCTCTCATTCGGAGTGTCTTTGTATTCAAAGAAACTTTCTAAAGACCGTTCCCATTCAAAATACACTTCTGGATCACTAGTTCCATCAAATTCATGAACTTCAATCTTTAACCCTCTATCATCAGCCTTAGAACTCCTCTCTTCCTCATTAGATTTCTTTTTGAACATTTCTAAGGTTAATTGGGTCATCATCTCTTGTAATGCTTCGTTTTGCCTAGCTAGTGCTTCTAACATGGCGTCTCTCCTAGCATTATCACTTATCTCGTCTCCCATTTCAGAACTGAGCAGCTTTGATACCACTTGAAACGAACACAACTCAACTAAGAATAGTGTTTAGGATAGATTTGAACACAAGCTAAAAGAATCACTCTTAAAGCTAGTAATTCGGTTTTTTAGTTAAGGAAGTGAATCACTCTCGACCTTAAAACTAAAAGGATTTTAATTAACAAAATAAGTGAATCACTCTCAAATCTTGTTAATTGGATTTGAACTCTTGTAGTTTTACCTCCCAAGAAATTCGTGCAAATTAGAGTTAAAAACACTCGGTTCTTAATCTTTAAACTCAACGGTTTATAACAATGTTTTTCAACAACCAAATCTAATCTTTGTTCATAATCAAGATTACATACTTAGTACAAGGGTTAAAAGCTTAAAACACCAGCTATTACATCTAATACACTAAAGAGATTTAAACAAAGCATTTAAAGTACAAAATATCTTCTAAGGCTAGCCGAAATCAGCACCTCTATTCTCCTAGCCTTTTGCTCCTATTGGATGCTTTAAAATGGCTGCAAACCAATGCAAAGATTACCTATACTTGAAGTAGCTTCCTTCCATGTGTGAATCATCATCATTGTTGATCCGAAATCAGTTGCGAATTCCGAAATTCTACTAAGTACTGATCTCAATCACAACAAGGGAGAAATTCACGGTTTAAGGATTAGTACTAGTTTAATTATGTTGAGCAACGTAGGAAAAGAAGTTAATTAAAAGCTAGTTAGTTTAATTAACGTTTTTGTAATTTTCGGTTTTTGTAAAACCGGAATTATTTTGCGTAGCGTAAGTTGTAATATCCACGAACATGCTCGGGGATGCGAATCACCCTAGGGACGTGTGAAAGGAGGTTCTTGGAGATATTTGTGGAGCTTGTGTTGCAAGCTAAGGGAGGCCATCCACTTGGTGTGGAAAACCGGCCCTCCCCCTTTGCCTCCTTTGAATAAGTCAACAAAACACACAACAACACTATTCCTCTTACATCCTTGTTGGAAATTAGAGATATTAGTTGTTTCTTGCTTTGTTTAATATTTTGAGTACTTAGATCTTTTGGGAAATAATTAGCTTGTAATATATATATGTAATGGTGATCATAAATGAAAGCAGATTTGGATAATTGAAATTTAAGCTTTGTGCTTCAAATTAAAACACGTTGTGTTAAAGATTAAAAACCGAGGTTTTTATTCTATCTTTGAACCGATTTTCTTGGGAGGTCAAACTACGAGAAAGTCAACCTAATTGACATATTCGAGAGTGGAGATTCTCGTTCTTTGTTAATTAAATCCGTAATTGAGGGAGAGAGTGGAGATTCATTTCCTTAGTTGCAAACCGAATTATAAACTTAAGGTGGAGGCTTTTAGTTTATTGTTCAACTATCGTAATCACAATTCTTTTTGAAGTGATTTCGTATCAAGTGGTATCAAGAGCTGAGTTCTGAAATGGACGAGGAAATAGATGATAATGCTAGAAGAGATGCAATGCTAGAAGCTTTAGCTAAGCAAAATGAAGCATTACACGACATGATGGCAAAGATAACCTTAGAATTGTTTAAGAAGAAACCCAATGAGGAAGAAAGGAGTTCTAGGGCTGATGATAGGGGTTTAAAAATTGAAGTTCCGGATTTTGATGGAGCTAGTGATCCGGAATTATACATTGAATGGGAACGTTCTTTGGAGCGTTTTTTTGATTACAAAGACACTCCGAATGACAAGAGATACAAGGTTGCTGTTTTGAAGCTAACCAAATATGCATCCATTTGGTTAGAAGGATTGAAGAGGCAAAGAGTGAAAGAGAACAAATCCAAGATTGCTACTTGGGAAAAATTGAAGAAGCAATTGAGGAAACGTTTTGTTCCAACTAACTACAAACAAAATCAGTATGTTAGGTGGTCCACACTCAAGCAAGGCGCCATGCCTATGGAGGAGTACATCAAGGAATTTGAGAAGCTTTCCATTGTTTGTGAAATCGAAGAAATGGAGGAGCAAAAGTTAGGCCGATTCTTAGGAGGCCTAAACGAAGAGGTGCGTGAGAAAGTGGAGGTGTTTCCATACCTCACATTCGATGAAGCTTGCAAAGTGGCTCTCAAAATGGATAGCCAAAAGAAGAAATCAGTAGCAAGTAAGTCTTATTCCAAGCCATTTAGTACTTTCAAAGTTAATCCTAGTACTAGTAATCTTGATAAGAACAAAAAACCTGATTTCACTAGGAAAGACAAGGAGAAAGTCGGAGATGACAAAACCTTAAAAGTGAAATGTTTTAAGTGTCAAGGCTATGGCCATTACCAAGCTAATTGTCCGACTAAAAGAATCATGACCATAAGAGATATAATAGAAATAGACGAGTTGGAAAGACAATCTCTTTTAGCAATGGAACATGATAAAAATGGAAGTGAGGATGAGGAGGACGTGTGCAATCCTGAAATGGAGGGTGAAACCTTAGTGATTAGGAGGTCCTTATACTCAAATGTGGTGGCCGAAAATGAGGAACAAAGGGAGACCATTTTTCATTCGAAATGCCTAGTGAAAAAAAAACTATGCAATTTGATCATAGATGGTGGAAGTTGTACTAATGTAGCTTCAACTGAACTTGTAGAGAAGTTAGCATTACCTATGACGAAACATCCAATTCCTTATAAACTGAAATGGCTAGATGATGATAGTGAAGTAAGGGTAAAAAATAGAGTTTTAATCACATTCTCAATTGGAAATTATGAAGATGAAATTCTATGTGATGTAATCCCTATGACTGCGTGCCATATACTACTTGGTAGACCGTGGCAATTTGATCGCAAAGTGATGCATGATGGTTTTAAAAATGTGTATAAGGTGAACAAGAATGGCAAAACCAAAACCTTGCTACCATTACCTCCTTCAAAAATCCGAAACACAAAACCAACACCAAAAGAAAACCCGATGTGTAGTGGCGTGTTCTTAGGGAGAAAACGATTCGAGAGGGAGTTGGAGGAAAATCAGTTGGTGTATATTCTGGTTGCCAAGGAGATGAATGAGGGAGTGAACGTTGAGGATCCGCATTTGAGGGAGTTGTTGGAGGAGTTTGGAGATGTGTTCCCTAATGATCTACCAAATGGCCTACCCCCTAAACGTGGAATTGAACATCAAATTGATCTCATTCCCGGAGCACCAATTCCAAATAAGCCTTCCTATAGATGTAATCCCAAAGAGAGTGAGGAATTACAAAGCCAAATCAGTGAGTTGATGGGCAAGGGATACGTGAGGGAGAGCAAGAGCCCGTGTGCCGTTCCGGCTTTGCTTGTGCCAAAAAAGACGGTTCATGGAGGATGTGTATTGATAGCCGTGCTGTGAATAACATCACCATAAAGTACAGATTTCCCATCCCTAGATTAGATGACATGCTAGATGAGTTGAGTGGATCCAAGTTGTTTTCGAAAATTGATTTGAGAAGTGGATACCACCAAATATGCATGAAGGAGGGAGATGAGTGGAAAACGGCTTTCAAAACAAAGTATGGGTTGTATGAATGGTTGGTTATGCCATTTGGTCTCACAAATGCTCCTAGTACTTTCATGAGATTAATGAATGAGGTACTAAGGCCGTTTTTGGGAAAGTTCGTAGTTGTATATTTGGATGATATTCTTGTTTTCGGTGCTAACAAGGATGATCATTTAAATCATTTGCAACGAGTGTTCGAGGTTTTGAGAGAGCAAAAATTATATGGGAAGCTTGAAAAGTGCACGTTCATGCAACGAGAGCTTGGCTTCCTTGGGTTCATAATTTCGGATGAAGGGGTGAAGGTGGATCCATCCAAAGTTGAAGCAATTTCTTCTTGGCCGGTTCCTACAACTATCACCGAGGTGAGGTCTTTTCATGGTTTAGCTTCGTTTTATAGGAGGTTCCTAAACAATTTCAGCACCTTATTAGCTCCTATAACGGAATGCACTAAACATGGAAAATTTGAATGGAGTGACGCAGCTCAAAAGGCGTTTGAGCTTGTAAAAGAGAGAATGTGTAAAACGCCTATCCTAGCTTTACCTGATTTTGCAAAACCATTTGAAGTTGAGTGTGATGCAAGTGGAACGGGTATTGGGGCTGTTTTGATTCAATGTGGCAAGCCTATTGCGTATTTTAGCGAAAAATTAAATCGAGGCTAAGTTGAATTATTCTACTTATGATAAAGAGTTCTACGCCATGGTTAGATCCCTTAATCATTGGAGTCACTATTTACGACCACAAGCTTTTGTTCTTCATTCCGATCATGAATCACTGAAATATATTCATGGACAACATAAGCTTAGTGCTCGGCATGCTAAATGGGTAGAGTTCTTACAATCGTTCAACTTTGTTGCTAAGTACAAGTCCGGAAAAGCTAACGTGGTAGCCGATGCTTTATCTCGGAGACACGTGTTGCTTAATATGGTGGATTCCAAGGTACTTGGGTTTGAACCGATTAAAGAATTTTATGTTCTTGATGAGGGGACACGAGATCTGTTCGAAGCTACCAAAGATGGTCCAAAAGACCATTATCATCAAATGGAGGGGTTCTTGTTCAAGGGGAACAAACTTTGCGTTCCTAAATGTCCCGTTCGAGACTTGCTAATTAGAGAGGCTCATGGAGGTGGGTTGGCGGGCCATTTTGGCGTGAGCAAGACTATGGAGTTGTTACAAGAACATTTCTCATGGCCTCATATGATCAAAGAGGTACATGCTGTTTTGGCTCGTTGTGGTGTTTGTCAAAGGGCTAAAAGCACGTTCCATAAGGGGTTGTACACTCCTTTACCGACACCGGAGAGACCATGGGAGGATGTTAGTATGGATTTCATTGTGGCTCTTCCTAGGACTCAAAGAGGGAAGGATTCGGTCATGGTGGTGGTGGACCGATTCTCAAAAATGGCGCACTTCGTGCCTTGTCATAAAACGGAAGATGCTATTAATGTTTCTTGTTTGTATTTCAGGGAAATTGTTCGCTTGCATGGAGTACCAAGAACTATTGTCTCGGATCGAGATAGTAAGTTTTTGAGTCATTTTTGGAGGTCCCTATGGAGGATGATGGGTACTAAGTTCTTGTTTAGTACTTCACATCACCCCCCAAACGGATGGTCAAACTGAAGTGACCAACCGAACTCTAGGCACCTTGTTAAGGGGCTTGGTGAGCAAGACGGGGAAAGGATTGGGATGTCAAGTTATGCCATGCGGAGTTTGCCTACAATAGGACTCCAACTTTTGCAACAAAACATTCACCGTTCGAAGTGGTATATGGGGTTAATCCGTATGTCCCTATTGATCTTATTTCGTTGCCTAAAGACTCTTATGTCCACGGAGATGCTAGGCAACAAGCTGAAACAATGGTGAAGGTTCACAAAGAAATACGCACCAACATCGAGAAGGCAAATGAGATGTACAAAAGAAAGCAAACAAAAGTCGAAAACCGAGGTTGTTTGCTCCTGGAGATTTGGTGTGGATTCACTTGAGGAAGGAGAGGTTTCCAAGTAAAAGAAAGCATAAGCTCATGCCCCGAGCTGAAGGACCTTTCAAGGTTCTTGAACGATATGGAAACAATGCTTACAAAATAGACCTTCCCGGAGACTATGGCGTGGCAGCAACATTCAATGTAGGAGACTTATCCCCCTATTTAGAAGATGAAGATGTGCAAGAATTGAGGACAATTCCTTTTGAAGAAGGAGAGGATGATCCGAAATCGGTTGCGAATTCCGAAATTCTACTAAGTACTGATCTCAATCACAACAAGGGAGAAATTCACGGTTTAAGGATTAGTACTAGTTTAATTATGTTGAGCAACGTAGGAAAAGAAGTTAATTAAAAGCTAGTTAGTTTAATTAACGTTTTTGTAATTTTCGGTTTTTGTAAAACCGGAATTATTTTGCGTAGCGTAAGTTGTAATATCCACGAACATGCTCGGGGATGCGAATCACCCTAGGGACGTGTGAAAGGAGGTTCTTAGAGATATTTGTGGAGCTTGTGTTGCAAGCTAAGGGAGGCCATCCACTTGGTGTGGAAAACCGGCCCTCCCCCTTTGCCTCCTTTGAATAAGTCAACAAAACACACAACAACACTATTCCTCTTACATCCTTGTTGGAAATTAGAGATATTAGTTGTTTCTTGCTTTGTTTAATATTTTGAGTACTTAGATCTTTTGGGAAATAATTAGCTTGTAATATATATATGTAATGGTGATCATAAATGAAAGCAGATTTGGATAATTGAAATTTAAGCTTTGTGCTTCAAATTAAAACACGTTGTGTTAAAGATTAAAAACCGAGGTTTTTATTCTATCTTTGAACCGATTTTCTTGGGAGGTCAAACTACGAGAAAGTCAACCTAATTGACATATTCGAGAGTGGAGATTCTCGTTCTTTGTTAATTAAATCCGTAATTGAGGGAGAGAGTGGAGATTCATTTCCTTAGTTGCAAACCGAATTATAAACTTAAGGTGGAGGCTTTTAGTTTATTGTTCAACTATCGTAATCACAATTCTTTTTGAAGTGATTTCGTATCACTTACTCAAGTGTTTTATGTACTTATTTGATTAACTCATTCGTTCAATTCAATTACATTATAACTTACTCGAGTGTTTTATGTAGTTATTGATTAACTCCTTCGTTCAATTTAATTACATAATAACTTACTCGAGTGTTTTATTTAGTTATATGATTAACTCATTCGTTAAATTCAATTACATATAACTTACTCAAATATTTTATTTAGTTATTTGATTAACTCCTTCGTTCAATTCAATTACATAATAAGTTATTTGAGTTTTTAATTTAGTTATTTGATTAACTCATTCGTTCAATTCAATTACATAAAAACTTACTCCAGTGTTTTATTTAGTTATTTGATTAATTCCTTCGTTCAATTCAATTACATATCAAAACTTACTTAAGTTTTTTATTTAGTTATTTGATTAACTCCTTCGTTCAATTCAATTACATTATAACTTACTCAAGTGTTTTATTTAGTTATTTGATTAACTCATTCGTTCAATTCAATTACATTATAACTTACTCGAGTGTTTTATTTAGTTATTTGATTAACTCATTCGTTCAATTTAATTACATAATAACTTACTCGAGTGTTTTATTTAGTTATTTGATTAACTCATTCGTTCAATTCAATTACATAAAAACTTACTCGAGTGTTTTATTTAGTTATTTTATTAACTCCTTCGTTCAATTCAATTACATATAAAAACTTACTTAAGTTTTTATTTAGTTATTTGATTAACTCCTTCGTTCAATTCAATTACATTATAACTTACTCAAGTGTTTTATGTAGTTATTTGATTAACTCATTCGTTCAATTCAATTACATTATATAACTTACTCGAGTGTTTTATTTAGTTATGGATTAACTCCTTCGTTCAATTTAATTACATAATAACTTACTCGAGTGTTTTATTTAGTTATTTGAATAACTCATTCGTTCAATTTAATTACATAATAACTTACTCAAGTGTTTTATTTAGTTATTTGATTAACTCCTTCGTTCAATTCAACTACATCATAACTTACTCAAGTGTTTTATTTAGTTATTTGATTAACTCCTTTCGTTCAATTCAATTACATAATAACTTACTCGAGTGTTTTATTTAGTTATTTGATTAACTCCTTCGTTCAATTCAATTACATTATAACTTACTAGAGTGTTTTATTTAGTTATTTGATTAACTCCTTCGTTCAATTCAATTACATAATAACTTACTCGAGTGTTTTATTTAGTTATTTGATTAACTCATTCGTTCAATTCAATTACATAATAACTTACTCGAGTGTTTTATTTAGTTATTTGATTAACTCATTCGTTCAATTCAATTACATAATAACTTACTCAAGTGTTTTGTTTAGTTATTTTATTAACTCATTCGTTCAATTCAATTACATTATAACTTACTCAAGTGTTTTATTTAGTTATTTGATTAACTCCTTCGTTCAATTCAATTACATAATAACTTACTCGAGTGTTTTATTTAGTTATTTTATTAACTCATTCGTTCAATTCAATTACATTATAACTTACTCGAGTGTTTTATTTAGTTATTTGATTAACTCTTTCGTTCAATTCAATTACATAATAACTTACTCGAGTGTTTTATTTAGTTATTTGATTAACTCATTCGTTCAATTCAATTACATAAAAACTTACTCAAGTGTTTTATTTCGTTATTTGATTAACTCCTTCGTTCAATTCAATTACATATAAAAACTAACTTAAGTGTTTTATTTAGTTATTTGATTAACTCCTTCGTTCAATTCAATTACATTATAACTTACTCAAGTGTTTTATTTAGTTATTTGATTAACTCATTCGTTCAATTCAATTACATTATAACTTACTCGAGTGTTTTATTTAGTTATTTGATTAACTCCTTCGTTCAATTCAATTACATAATAACTTACTCGAGTGTTTTATTTAGTTATTTGATTAACTCATTCGTTAAATTCAATTACATTATAACTTACTCAAGTGTTTTATTTAGTTATTTGATTAACTCCTTCGTTCAATTCAATTACATAATAACTTACTCGAGTGTTTTATTTAGTTATTTGATTAACTCATTCGTTCAATTCAATTACATAAAAACTTACTCCAAGTGTTTTATTTAGTTATTTGATTAACTCCTTCGTTCAATTCAATTACATATAAAAACTTACTCAAGTGTTTTATTTAGTTATTTGATTAACTCCTTCGTTCAATTCAATTACATTATAACTTACTCAAGTGTTTTATTTAGTTATTTGATTAACTCATTCGTTCAATTCAATTACATTATAACTTACTCGAGTGTTTTATTTAGTTATTTGATTAACTCCTTCGTTCAATTTAATTACATAATAACTTACTCGAGTGTTTTATTTAGTTATTTGATTAACTCATTCGTTCAATTCAATTACATAAAAACTTACTCGAGTGTTTTATTTAGTTATTTTATTAACTCATTCGTTCAATTCAATTACATATAAAAACTTACTTAAGTGTTTTATTTAGTTATTTGATTAACTCCTTCGTTCAATTCAATTACATTATAACTTACTCAAGTGTTTTATGTAGTTATTTGATTAACTCATTCGTTCAATTCAATTACATTATATAACTTACTCGAGTGTTTTATTTAGTTATTGGATTAACTCCTTCGTTCAATTCAATTACATAATAACTTACTCGAGTGTTTTATTTAGTTATTTGAATAACTCATTCGTTCAATTTAATTATATAATAACTTACTCAAGTGTTTTATTTAGTTATTTGATTAACTCCTTCGTTCAATTCAATTACATTAGAACTTACTCGAGTGTTTTATTTAGTTATTTGATTAACTCCTTCGTTCAATTCAATTACATAATAACTTACTCGAGTGTTTTATTTAGTTATTTGATTAACTCATTCGTTCAATTCAATTACATAAAAACTAACTCTAATGTTTTATTTAGTTATTTGATTAACTCATTCGTTCAATTCAATTACATAATAACTTACTCGAGTGTTTTATTTAGTTATTTGATTAACTCATTCGTTCAATTCAATTACATAAAAACTTACTCAAGTGTTTTGTTTACTTATTTTATTAACTCCTTCGTTCAATTCAATTACATTATAACTTACTCGAGTGTTTTATTTAGTTATTGATTAACTCATTCGTTCAATTCAATTACATAATAACTTACTCGAGTGTTTTATTTAGTTATTTGATTAACTCATTCGTTCAATTCAATTACATAATAACTTACTCAAGTGTTTTGTTTAGTTATTTTATTAACTCCTTCGTTCAATTCATTTACATTATAACTTACTCAAGTGTTTTATTTAGTTATTTGATTAACTCCATTCGTTCAATTCAATTACATTATAACTTACTTGAGTGTTTTATTTAGTTATTTGATTAACTCCTTCGTTCAATTCGATTACATTAGAACCTACTTGAGTGTTTCATTTAGTTATTGATACAAGTCAAGGTCAAGGTCAAGCTCCAAATGATCCGATTTGTTTAGTCCTTGAAGTGTTCGGGTTCAAGTTAAATTCAAACTCCTCATTTGTGTCATTTCTCAAGTGGGACGATGAGTCCATGGATGAAGCATGAAGATGACACCATTTCTAGAGTCTTAGTTATTTTAATTAAGTCTTTTAAAATTCAGCAATAAAGGTCCGAAATTCAGTTGCCTTATTTCGGATCCTTAGGCGTGTCTTAGGCGTGTGTTTAGGCTCCTTGTGTTCCAAGGTTGCAAGTTGTCATTGAGTTGTAATATTCCTTGCCTTACTTCTTGGTTTCCTTAAGTGTGTTGGGCGTGTAAGGGGGATTATGGGGCTGATTTGTGGTTTCCTTATTTACTCCTTTATTCTCTCCTAGAATCAAGGGATTAAGATGTAAGGAATTAAGGAATGTTTCCTTAATTCTTATGGCTGATTTTCGGCCCTTACTTGGTCCTTGGAGGACAAGTTTACTCTATTATAAATAATAGTTCCATGCTATCATTCAAAGCATGTGAGATTTACCTAAAAACTTTGTTATTGAATTTAATTGTGTGATCAATTACTTTCGACCATTGAGTAATTTTCGAGGAGTGATTATTTACTTAGTGTTTAATCTACTTTATTCCAGGAGTGGTGTAAGTGAGATTAAGAGTTAATTAAAATATTCAGGAGTGATTATTTTAATTATCATATCCGGTGACTTAGAACATAAATTTCGGACTTCATTCATTCTTCAAATTCGAACCTAAGTTTCGGATTTCCTTGGTTGCTCTTCAACTTGGACGTGCAATCATATCGGTTGGTATCGAGATTTTCCGGGAGGGTGAGGATAGAAGGGATTCTTCTTTCATTGGTAAGTGCTTCTTCTTTGTCGATCCTTTGTTGGGGATTTGTGTGTGGTTGTGGCTTGCTATTTCTTACGTGACGTAGCATCTTAATTGGGTTATAATGGCGGAATTGGCTGAAATAAAAGCTCTTATTGAGAAACTCTTTAACACTCAAAATGAAGAAAAAGAAAAAGGGAAAGATTAACAGTAGCTCATAACATTCTTGCGGGTAAAGTGAACAATAAAAACGACCCTAATCATGTTGACTATGAATCGATGTTGAAGAGGATAAAATTGTTAAACCGAGCTTATGACAATGATAGGGGATTAAACTAGATGACTTTACTGGTGATTCTAGTCCCGAGGATTTACTTGAATGGATTCGTCAACTTGAGAAAATTTGTGATTATAAGGGGTTTGATGATGAGAAACGTTTTAAAATTGCCACCATTAGACTAACTAAGTATGCTTGGAATTTGGTTAGAAAGTCTAAAGGCAAAAAGGGCGAGACTTGGGAAACCTAAGCTTAAAAGTTGGACTAAGCTTAAAAGGAAATTGCAGGAGAAGTTTGTTCCAAGTGATTTTATTCAACGACAATACATGAGAAAGAATTCTTTGACTCAAGATGTGTCGAGTGTGCATGATTATATGGTTGAATTTGACAAGTTGTGTTTGATTTGTGATGTTGAGGAGGTCGAACAAGAGAAAATTGCTAGGTTTGTTAATGGACTTAATAAATCTATTGCTAGAAAGGTTGATGTGTCGAATTATAGTACTTTTGATGATGTGTGTCGATTGGCTTTAAAATTTGAAAGGCATGAATTGGAGGAAAAGAAACCATATGGGGGAAAATTCGGCCATAATAAGACCAGCTCTTCTTCTTCTTTCGTCCCTTCTTCTTCTTCTAACTCTTCTAAAACCTTTGAGAAAAAAGATAATCCTTCTAAGGGAGAACAAAAGGGAGACCGTCCTAAATTGGTGATTCCTAAAGAAAAATGGGAGGAAACTCGAAAGTGTTTTTAAGTGTCAAGGGAGGGGTCACATTGCTAGTAATTGTCCATCTAGGAAGACCTTAACGATGACACAATACATGGAAATAGAGGAGGAAGAAAGAACGTATAACATTGTGTGTGAAAAGGAGGGAAGAATGTGAAAGTGATGATAATGAGATTGCATATGCCGAAGATGAATCTAGGATGCTTGGGGTTATTAGGAGAACTTTGCATGTTGATCATTCTCCTAACCATGATCAAAGAGAAAACTTGTTTCATACTAGATGTCGAATTGGTGAGTTTACATGTAATGTGATTATTGACGAGTGGTTCATGTACGAATGTGGTTGCTTCTAATGTGGTTTCTAAGTTGAATTTGATTGTTAGAGACCATCCACATCCTTATAAGTTGAGTTGGTTGGATGACAAAACGGGTTTGTTGGTGAAAAAGCAAGCTCTTGTGTCGTTTTCTATTGGGGGTTACAAAGATGAGTTGTGGGGTGATGTTCTACCCATGAGTGCTTGTCATCTTCTTCTTGGTAGACCTTGGCAATATGATCGAAAAGTTGTTCATGAGGGCGACACCAATGTGTACACGGTTTTGATGGGTTCTAAAAAGATTCGGTTGGTTCCTTTGTCTCCTAGTTCCATGGCACCCAAGAAGGTGGTTGAAGAGAAACAAAACTTGTTTCTTTCGGCCAAAGAATTCGAGAAAGAGGTAGAGTTGGAAGGAAATTGTTATGCTTTATATGTTAAACTTGTTTTGACTAACGGTGTGTCGTCTAGTAATCCGAAACTTGCAGCACTATTGGACGAGTTTGGTGATGTATTTCCGGAGGAATTGCCTCAAGGATTACCGCCATTGAGAGGCATTGAGCATGCTATTGATCTTGTGCCAGGCGCACCTTTGCCAAATAAGCCGGCATATAGATGTGATCCCGTAGCTTCTAAGGAGTTACAAAAGCAAATTGAAGAGTTGATTGGCCGAGGCTATGTAAGAGAAAGCATGAGTCCATGTGCCGTTCCCGCTTTGCTTGTTCCTAAGAAAGATGGTACTTGGAGGATGTGTATTGATAGTAGAGCCGTCAACAACATTACAATCAAGTATCGTTTTCCTATGCCTAGATTGGAGGGCATGCTTGATGAGCTACATGGAGCTTCGATTTTTTCGAAGATTGATTTGAGGAGTGGTTATCATCAAATGAGAATTCGGGAAGGAGATGAATGGAAAACCGCTTTCAAGACCAAACAAGGTCTATATGAGTGGATGGTGATGCCCTTTGGTCTTTGCAATGCTCCTAGTTCCTTTATGAGACTTATGAATGAGGTACTACGTCCCTTTCTTAACAAGTTTATTGTTGTCTATTTAGATGATATTCTTGTATATAGTACTAGTGTTGAGTCTCATTTACTTCACTTGAGAGCTTTATTTGAAAAATTAAGAGAGCAAAAGTTGTATGGAAAAATGGAAAAGTGTGATTTTCTTGTTCCTAGTATTGCTTTTCTTGGTTACATTGAGTCTAGGGATGGAGTTCATGTGGATCCGGAAAAAGTCAAGGCCATGTCTTCATGGTTGGCGCCTACAAGTGCTCATGAATGTCGAAGCTTTCATGGTCTAGCTTCCTTTTATAGAAGATTCATCCGAAATTTCTCAACTATCATGGCACCAATCACGGATTTGATGAAGAAAGGGGAGTTTTCATGGAACTCTCATGCTCAAAGGGCGTTTGATGAAGTCGAGGAGTTACTTTGCAACGCTCCTATCCTTGCCTTGCCGGATTTCAACAAGTTGTTCGAAGTTGAGTGTGATGCTAGTGGACTTGGAGTTGGGGCGGTTTTGCTTCAAGAAAGGAGGCCCATTGCCTACTTTAGTGAGAAGTTGAGTGGCGCCAAACTCAATTACTCCAACTATGATCGTGAATTCTATGCAATTGTGAGAGCCTTGGATCATTGGTCTCATTACTTGAGGCCCAAGCCTTTCATTCTTCATTCGGATCATGAAGCACTCAAATACATCCATGGACAGCAAAAACTCAACCATAGGCATGCTAAGTGGGTTGAATTCCTACAAGCCTTCACATTTTCGTCCAAATACAAGGAAGGTAAGAGTAACATTGTTGCGGATGCCCTTTCTAGGCGTTCCTATCTTTTGGCCATGGTTGATGCAAGGGTGTTGGGGTTTGAACACTTAAAGGATTTGTATGATAATGATGATGATTTCCGTGAGTTCTTTAAGAGTCCTAATGGTTTGTTTGTGGTACAAGAGGGATTTTTGTTTAAGGGAAACAAGCTATGCATTCCAAAAAGTGGCGTGAGGGAGTTGCTTGTGAGAGAAGTTCATAGTGGAGGGGTGGCTGGTCATTTCGGTGTTCAAAAGACATTAGACACTTTGAATGAGAGTTTTTATTGGCCTAACATGATGAGGGATGTTCATATGGTGGTTAGTAAAGTGTGCTACTTGTCAAAGGTCGAAGAGTACCTTCCGTAAAGGCCTTTATACTCCATTACCCGTACCTGATACACCTTGGGATAGTGTGAGTATGGATTTCATTGTTGGTTTACCAAGAACTCAAAGGGGAAGGACGCCATTATGGTGGTGGTGGATCGATTTTCGAAGATGGCTCACTTTGTTCCTATGCATAAAACCGATGATGCTTTGCATGTGGCGGATTTGTACTTCAAAGAGATTATTCGATTGCATGGTATTCCTAGAAGTATTGTTAGTGATCGAGATACAAAGTTCCTTAGTCACTTTTGGAGGAGCTTATGGAAGATGGTGGGGACTAAGTTACTCTTTAGCACAAGTCATCATCCTCAAACGGATGGTCAAACGGAAGTGACTAATAGAACTCTTGGAGCTTTGTTACGTGGCTTGGTGAGTAAAACACAAAAGGATTGGGATATAAAGCTAGCTCACGCCGAGTTTGCTTATAATCGAGCTCATTCTTCTACTACTTCTAAGTCTCCATTTGAGGTGGTCTATGGTATCAATCCTTTCCTTCCTATTGATTTTGTGTCACTAACTAAATCTGAAATTCATGTTGATTCAAAGAAGAGGTTGGAAGCCTTTAAGAAGACTTGTGAGCAAGTGAAAGCACGAATTAAGAAGATGAATACTCAATACAAAGAACGGGCCAACAAACATAGAAGACAACCGAAATTTCAGATTGGTGATTTGGTTTGGATTCATTTGAGGAAAGAACGGTTTCCAAGTAGAAGGAAGAACAAGCTTATGCCTAGAGCTGATGGTCCATTCAAAGTCATTGATGTGATTAATGAAAGTGCTTATAAGATCTAGCTTCCAAGTGATTATGGAGGTGTGAGTGCAACTTTCAATGTTGGTGATCTTAGTCCTTATTTAGATGATGAAAATTTGAGGACAAATTCTTTTGAAGAGGGGGAGAATGATACAAGTCAAGGTCAAGGTCAAGCTCCAAATGATCCGATTTGTTTAGTCCTTGAAGTGTTCGGGTTCAAGTTAAATTCAAACTCCTCATTTGTGTCATTTCTCAAGTGGGACGATGAGTCCATGGATGAAGCATGAAGATGACACCATTTCTAGAGTCTTAGTTATTTTAATTAAGTCTTTAAAATTCAGCAATAAAAGGTCCAAAATTCAGTTGCCTTATTTCGGATCCTTAGGCGTGTGTTTAGGCTCCTTGTGTTCCAAGGTTGCAAGTTGTCATTGAGTTGTAATATTCCTTGCCTTACTTCTTGGTTTCCTTAAGTGTGTTGGGCGTGTAAGGGGGATTATGGGGCTGATTTGTGGTTTCCTTATTTACTCCTTTATTCTCTCCTAGAATCAAGGGATTAAGATGTAAGGAATTAAGGAATGTTTCCTTAATTCTTATGGCTGATTTTCGGCCCTTACTTGGTCCTTGGAGGACAAGTTTACTCTATTATAAATAATAGTTCCATGCTATCATTCAAAGCATGTGAGATTTACCTAAAAACTTTGTTATTGAATTTAATTGTGTGATCAATTACTTTCGACCATTGAGTAATTTTCAGGAGTGATTATTTACTTAGTGTTTAATCTACTTTATTCCGGGAGTGGTGTAAGTGAGATTAATAGTTAATTAAAATATTCGGGAGTGATTATTTTAATTATCATATCCGGTGACTTAGAACATAAATTTCGGACTTCATTCATTCTTCAAATTCGAACCTAAGTTTCGGATTTCCTTGGTTGCTCTTCAACTTGGACGTGCAATTATTTATTTATTAACTTGTTCAATTCAATTACATAATAACTTACTCGAGTGTTTTATTTAGTTATTTGATTAACTCATTCGATCAATTCAATTACATTAAAAACTTACTCGAGTGTTTTATTTAGTTATTTGATTAACTCCTTCGTTCAATTCAATTACATATAAAAACTTACTTATGTTTTTTATTTAGTTATTTGATTAACTCATTCGTTCAATTCAATTACATTATAACTTACTCAAGTGTTTTATGTAGTTATTTGATTAACTCATTCGTTCAATTCAATTACATTATAACTTACTCGAGTGTTTTATTTAGTTATTGATTAACTCTTTCGTTCAATTTAATTACATAATAACTTACTCGAGTGTTTTATTTAGTTATTTGATTAACTCATTCGTTCAATTCAATTACATAAAAACTTACTCAAGTGTTTTATTTAGTTATTTGATTAACTCATTCGTTCAATTCAATTACATTATAAATTACTCGAGTGTTTTTATTTAGTTATTGATTAACTATTTCGTTCAATTTAATTACATAATAACTTACTCGAGTGTTTTATTTAGTTATTTGATTAACTCATTCGTTCAATTCAATTACATAAAAACTTACTCTAGTGTTTTATTTAGTTATTTGATTAACTCATTCGTTCAATTCAATTACATAATAACTTACTCGAGTGTTTTATTTAGTTATTTGATTAACTCCTTCGTTCAATTCAATTACATTATAACTTACTCAAGTGTTTTATTTAGTTATTTTATTAACTCCTTCGTTCAATTCAATTACATTATAACTTACTCGAGTGTTTTATTTAGTTATTTGATTAACTCCTTCGTTCAATTTAATTACATAATAACTTACTCAAGTGTTTTATTTAGTTATTTGATTAACTCATTCGTTCAATTCAATTACATAATAACTTACTCAAGTGTTTTATTTAGTTATTTTATTAACTCCTTCGTTCAATTCAATTACATTATAACTTACTCAAGTGTTTTATTTAGTTATTTGATTAACTCCTTTCGTTCAATTCAATTACATTATAACTTACTCGAGTGTTTTATGTAGTTATTTGATTAACTCCTTCGTTCAATTCAATTACATTATAACTTACTCGAGTGTTTTATTTAGTTATTTGATTAACTCCTTCGTTCAATTTAATTACATAATAACTTACTCGAGTGTTTTATTTAGTTATTTGATTAACTCTTTCGTACAATTCAATTACATAATAACTTACTCAAGTGTTTTATTTAGTTATTTGATTAACTCATTCGTTCAATTCAATTACATTATAACTTACTCAAGTGTTTTATTTAGTTATTTGATTAACTCCTTCGTTCAATTCAATTACATAATAACTTACTCGAGTGTTTTATTTAGTTATTTGATTAACTCCTTCGTTCAATTCAATTACATAAAAACTTACTCGAGTGTTTTATTTAGTTATTTGATTAACTCCTTCGTTCAATTCAATTACATTATAACTTACTCAAGTGTTTTATTTAGTTATTTGATTAACTCTTTCGTTCAATTCAATTACATTATAACTTACTCGAGTGTTTTATTTAGTTATTTGATTAACTCCTTCGTTCAATTTAATTACATAATAACTTACTCGAGTGTTTTATTTAGTTATTTGATTAACTCATTCGTTCAATTCAATTACATAAAAACTTACTCGAGTGTTTTATTTAGTTATTTTATTAACTCCTTCGTTCAATTCAATTACATATAAAAACTTACTCAAGTGTTTTTATTTAGTTATTTGATTAACTCCTTTCGTTCAATTCAATTACATTATAACTTACTTAAGTGTTTTATGTAGTTATTTGATTAACTCCTTCGTTCAATTCAATTACATTATAACTTACTCGAGTGTTTTATTTAGTTATTTGATTAACTCCTTCGTTCAATTCAATTACATAATAACTTACTCGAGTGTTTTATTTAGTTATTTGATTAACTCTTTCGTTCAATTCAATTACATAATAACTTACTCAAGTGTTTTATTTAGTTATTTGATTAACTCCTTCGTTCAATTCAACTACATCATAACTTACTCAAGTGATTTATTTAGTTATTTGATTTACTCATTTCGTTCAATTCAATTACATTATAACTTACTCGAGTGTTTTATGTAGTAATTTGATTAACTCCTTCGTTCAATTCAATTACATTAGAACTTACTCGAGTGTTTTATTTAGTTATTTGATTAACTCCTTCGTTCAATTCAATTACATAATAAGTTACTCGAGTGTTTTATTTAGTTATTTGATTAACTCATTCGTTGAATTCAATTACATAAAAACTAACTCTTGTGTTTTATTTAGTTATTTGATTAACTCATTCGTTCAATTCAATTACATTATAAATTACTCGAGTGTTTTATTTTGTTATTGATTAACTCCTTCGTCCAATTTAATTACATAATAAATTATTCGAGTGTTTTATTTAGTTATTTGATTAACTCATTCGTTCAATTCAATTACATAATAACTTACTCAAGTGTTTTGTTTAGTTATTTTATAAACTCCGTCGTTCAATTCAATTAAATTATAACTTACTCAAGTGTTTTATTTAGTTATTTGATTAACTCCTTTCGTTCAATTCAATTACATTATAACTTACTTGAGTGTTTTATGTAGATATTTGATTAACTCCTTCGTTCAATTCGATTACATTAGAACTTACTTGAGTGTTTCATTTAGTTATTTGATTAACTGCTTCGTTCAATTCAATTACATAATAAGTTACTTGAGTGTTTTATTTAGTTATTTGATTAACTCATTCGTTCAATTCAATTACATAAAAACTTACTCGAGTGTTTTATTTAGTTATTTGATTAACTCCTTCGTTCAATTCAATTACATATAAAAACTTACTTATGTTTTTTATTTAGTTATTTGATTAACTCATTCGTTCAATTCAATTACATTATAACTTACTCAAGTGTTTTATGTAGTTATTTGATTAACTCATTCGTTCAATTCAATTACATTATAACTTACTCGAGTGTTTTATTTAGTTATTGATTAACTATTTCGTTCAATTTAATTACATAATAACTTACTCGAGTGTTTTATTTAGTTATTTGATTAACTCATTCGTTCAATTCAATTACATATAACTTACTCAAATGTTTTATTTAGTTATTTGATTAACTCCTTCGTTCAATTCAATTACATGATAAGTTACTCGAGTGTTTTATTTAGTTATTTGATTTACTCATTTCGTTCAATTCAATTACATTATAACTTACTCGAGTGTTTTATGTAGTAATTTGATTAACTCCTTCGTTCAATTCAATTACATTAGAACTTACTCGAGTGTTTTATTTAGTTATTTGATTAACTGCTTCGTTCAATTCAATTACATAATAAGTTACTCGAGTGTTTTATTTAGTTATTTGATTAACTCATTCGTTGAATTCAATTACATAAAAACTAACTCTTGTGTTTTATTTAGTTATTTGATTCACCAATTCGTTCAATTCAATTACATTATAACTTACTCGAGTGTTTTATTTAGTTATTGATTAACTCCTTCGTCCAATTTAATTACATAATAACTTACTCGATTGTTTTATTTAGTTATATGATTAACTCATTCGTTCAATTCAATTACATAATAAGTTACTCGAGTGTTTTGTTTAGTTATTTGATTAACTCCGTCGTTCAATTCAATTAAATTATAACTTACTCAAGTGTTTTATTTAGTTATTTGATTAACTCCTTTCCTTCAATTCAATTACATTATAACTTACTTGAGTGTTTTATGTAGTTATTTGATTAACTCCTTCGTTCAATTCGATTACATTAGAACTTACTCGAGTGTTTCATATAGTTATTTGATTAACTGCTTCGTTCAATTCAATTACATAATAAGTTACTTGAGTGTTTTATTTAGTTATTTGATTAACTCATTCGTTCAATTCAATTACATTATAACTTACTCGAGTGTTTTATTTAGTTATTGATTAACTCCTTCGTCCAATTTAATTACATAATAACTTACTCGAGTGTTTTATTTAGTTATTTGATTAACTCATTCGTTCAATTCAATTACATAACTACTTACTCAAGTGTTTTGGTTAGTTATTTGATTAACTCCGTCGTTCAATTCAATTACATTATAATTTACTCAAGTGTTTTATTTAGTTATTTGATTAACTCCTTTCGTTCAATCTAATTACATTATAACTTACTTGAGTGTTTTATGTAGTTATTTGATTAACTCCTTCGTTCAATTCGATTACGTTAGAACTTACTCGAGTGTTTCATTTAGTTATTTGATTAACTGCTTCGTTCAATTCAATTACATAATAAGTTACTTGAGTGTTTTATTTAGTTATTGATTAACACTTTCGTTCAATTAAATTACATAATAACTTACTCGAGTGTTTTATTTAGTTATTTGATTAATTCATTCGTTAAATTCAATTACATATAACTTACTCGAGTGTTTTATGTAGTTTTTAATTAACTCCTTCGTTCAATTTAATTACATAATAACTTAACTCATTCGTTCAATTCAATTACATAAAAACTTACTCGAGTGTTTTATTTAGTTATTTTATTAACTCCTTCGTTCAATTCAATTACATATAAAAACTTACTTAAGTTTTTATTTAGTTATTTGATTAACTCATTCGTTCAATTCAATTACATTATAACTTACTCAAGTGTTTTATGTAGTTATTTGATTAACTCATTCGTTCAATTCAATTACATTATAACTTACTCGAGTGTTTTATTTAGTTATTTGATTAACTCCTTCGTTCAATTTAATTACATAATAACTTACTCGAGTGTTTTATATAGTTTTTTGATTAACTCATTCGTTCAATTCAATTACATAATAACTTACTCAAGTGTTTTATTTAGTTATTTGATTAACTCCTTCGTTCAATTCAATTACATCATAACTTACTCAAGTGTTTTATTTAGTTATTTGATTTACTCATTTCGTTCAATTCAATTACATTATAACTTACTCGAGTGTTTTATTTAGTTATTTGATTAACTCCTTCGTTCAATTCAATTACATTAGAACTTACTCGAGTGTTTTATTTAGTTATTGGATTAACTCCTTCGTTATTTAATTACATAATAACTTACTCGAGTGTTTTATTTAGTTATTTGATTAACTCATTCGTTCAATTTAATTACATAATAACTTACTCAAGTGTTTTATTTAGTTATTTGATTAACTCCTTCGTTCAATTCAATTACATTATAACTTACTCAAGTGTTTTATTTAGTTATTTGATTTACTCATTTCGTTCAATTCAATTACATTATAACTTACTCGAGTGTTTTATTTAGTAATTTGATTAACTCCTTCGTTCAATTCAATTACATTAGAACTTACTCGAGTGTTTTGTTTAGTTATTTGATTAACTCCTTCGTTCAATTCAATTACATAATAACTTACTCGAGTGTTTTATTTAGTTATTTGATTAACTCATTCGTTGAAATTCAATTACATAAAAACTAACTCTTGTGTTTTATTTAGTTATTTGATTAACTCATTCGTTCAATTCAATTACATTATAAATTACTCGAGTGTTTTATTTTGTTATTGATTAACTCCTTCGTTCAATTTAATTACATAATAAATTATTCGAGTGTTTTATTTAGTTATTTGATTAACTCATTCGTTCAATTCAATTACATAATAACTTACTCAAGTGTTTTGTTTAGTTATTTTATTAACTCCGTCGTTCAATTCAATTAAATTATAACTTACTCAAGTGTTTTATTTAGTTATTTGATTAACTCCTTTCGTTCAATTCAATTACATTATAACTTACTTGAGTGTTTTATGTAGTTATTTGATTAACTCCTTCGTTCAATTCAATTACATTAGAACTTACTTGAGTGTTTCATTTAGTTATTTGATTAACTGCTTCGTTCAATTCAATTACATAATAAGTTACTCGAGTGTTTTATTTAGTTATTTGATTAACTCCTTCGTTCAATTCAATTACATAAAAACTTACTCGAGTGTTTTATTTAGTTATTTGATTAACTCCTTCGTTCAATTCAATTACATTATAACTTACTCAAGTGTTTTATTTAGTTATTTGATTTACTCATTTCGTTCAATTCAATTACATTATAACTTACTCGAGTGTTTTATGTAGTAATTTGATTAACTCCTTCGTTCAATTCAATTACATTAGAACTTACTCGAGTGTTTTATTTAGTTATTTGATTAACTCCTTCGTTCAATTCAATTACATAATAAGTTACTCGAGTGTTTTATTTAGTTATTTGATTAACTCATTCGTTGAATTCAATTACATAATAACTAACTCTTGTGTTTTATTTAGTTATTTGATTAACTCATTCGTTCAATTCAATTACATTATAAATTACTCGAGTGTTTTATTTTGTTATTGATTAACTCCTTCGTTCAATTTAATTACATAATAAATTATTCGAGTGTTTTATTTAGTTATTTGATTAACTCATTCGTTCAATTCAATTACATAATAACTTACTCAAGTGTTTTGTTTAGTTATTTTATTAACTCCGTCGTTCAATTCAATTAAATTATAACTTACTCAAGTGTTTTATTTAGTTATTTGATTAACTCCTTTCGTTCAATTCAATTACATTATAACTTACTTGAGTGTTTTATGTAGATATTTGATTAACTCCTTCGTTCAATTCGATTACATTAGAACTTACTTGAGTGTTTCATTTAGTTATTTGATTAACTGTTTCGTTCAATTCAATTACATAATAAGTTACTTGAGTGTTTTATTTAGTTATTTGATTAACTCATTCGTTCAATTCAATTACATTAAAAACTTACTCGAGTGTTTTATTTAGTTATTCGATTAACTCCTTCGTTCAATTCAATTACATATAAAAACTTACTTAAGTTTTTTATTTAGTTATTTGATTCACTCATTCGTTCAATTCAATTACATTATAACTTACTCAAGTGTTTTATGTAGTTATTTGATTAACTCATTCGTTCAATTCAATTACATTATAACTTACTCGAGTGTTTTATTTAGTTATTGATTAACTCTTTCGTTCAATTCAATTACATAATAACTTACACGAGTGTTTTATATAGTTATTTGATTAACTCATTCGTTCAATTCAATTACATATAACTTACTCAAATGTTTTATTTAGTTATTTGATTAACTCCTTCGTTCAATTCAATTACATGATAAGTTACTCGAGTGTTTTATTTAGTTATTTGATTTACTCATTTCGTTCAATTCAATTACATTATAACTTACTCGAGTGTTTTATTTAGTAATTTGATTAACTCCTTCGTTCAATTCAATTACATTATAACTTACTCGAGTGTTTTATTTAGTTATTTGATTAACTCCTTCGTTCAATTCAATTACATAATAAGTTACTCGAGTGTTTTATTTAGTTATTTGATTAACTCATTCGTTCAATTCAATTACATAATAACTAACTCTTGTGTTTTATTTAGTTATTTGATTCACTCATTCGTTCAATTCAATTACATTATAACTTACTCGAGTGTTTTATTTAGTTATTGATTAACTCCTTCGTCCAATTCAATTACATAATAACTTACTCGATTGTTTTATTTAGTTATTTGATTAACTCCTTCGTTCAATTCAATTACATAATAACTTACTCGAGTGTTTTGTTTAGTTATTTGATTAACTCCGTCGTTCAATTCAATTAAATTATAACTTACTCAAGTGTTTTATTTAGTTATTTGATTAACTCCTTTCCTTCAATTCAATTACATTATAACTTACTCGAGTGTTTTATTTAGTTATTTGATTAACTCCTTCGTTCAATTCGATTACATTAGAACTTACTCGAGTGTTTTATATAGTTATTTGATTAACTCTTCGTTCAATTCAATTACATTATAAGTTACTTGAGTGTTTTATTTAGTTATTTGATTAACTCATTCGTTCAATTCAATTACATTATAACTTACTCGAGTGTTTTATTTAGTTATTGATTAACTCCTTCGTTCAATTTAATTACATAATAACTTACTCGAGTGTTTTATTTAGTTATTTGATTAACTCATTCGTTCAATTCAATTACATAATTACTTACTCAAGTGTTTTTGGTTAGTTATTTGATTAACTCCTTCGTTCAATTCAATTACATTATAATTTACTCAAGTGTTTTATTTAGTTATTTGATTAACTCCTTTCGTTCAATCCTAATTACATTATAACTTACTTGAGTGTTTTATGTAGTTATTTGATTAACTCCTTCGTTCAATTCGATTACGTTAGAACTTACTCGAGTGTTTCATTTAGTTATTTGGTTAACTCCTTCGTTCAATTCAATTACATAATAAGTTACTTGAGTGTTTTATTTAGTTATTGATTAACACTTTCGTTCAATTCAATTACATAATAACTTACTCGAGTGTTTTATTTAGTTATTTGATTAATTCATTCGTTAAATTCAATTACATATAACTTACTCGAGTGTTTTATGTAGTTATTTAATTAACTCCTTCGTTAATTTAATTACATATTAACTCATTCGTTCAATTCAATTACATAATAACTTACTCGAGTGTTTTATTTAGTTATTTTATTAACTCCTTCGTTCAATTCAATTACATTAATAAAACTTACTCAAGTGTTTTATTTAGTTATTTGATTAACTCATTCGTTCAATTCAATTACATTATAACTTACTCAAGTGTTTTATGTAGTTATTTGATTAACTCATTCGTTCAATTCAATTACATTATAACTTACTCGAGTGTTTTATTTAGTTATTTGAATAACTCATTCGTTCAATTTAATTACATAATAACTTACTCAAGTGTTTTATTTAGTTATTTGATTAACTCCTTCGTTCAATTCAACTACATCATAATTTACTCAAGTGATTTATTTAGTTATTTGATTTACTCATTTCGTTCAATTCAATTACAATATAACTTACTCGAGTGTTTTATGTAGTAATTTGATTAACTCCTTCGTTCAATTCAATCACATTAGAACTTACTCGAGTGTTTTATTTAGTTATTTGATTAACTGCTTCGCTCAATTCAATTACATAATAAGTTACTCGAGTGTTTTATTTAGTTATTTGATTAACTCATTCGTGGAATTCAATTACATAAAAACTAACTCTTGTGTTTTATTTAGTTATTTGATTAACTCATTCGTTCAATTCAATTACATTATAACTTACTCGAGTGTTTTATTTAGTTATTTGATTAAATCCTTCGTTCAATTTAATTACATAATAACTTACTCGAGTGTTTTATTTAGTTATTTGATTAACTCATTCGTTCAATTCAATTACATAATAACTTACTCAAGTGTTTTGTTTAGTTATTTTATTAACTCCGTCGTTCAATTGAATTACATTATAACTTACTCAAGTGTTTTATTTAGTTATTTGATTAACTCCTTTCGTTCAATTCAATTACATTATAACTTACTTGAGTGTTTAATGTAGATATTTGATTAACTCCTTCGTTCAATTCGATTACATTAGAACTTACTCGAGTGTTTCATTTAGTTATTTGATTAACTGCCTCGTTCAATTCAATTACATAATAAGTTACTCGAGTGTTTTCTTTAGTTATTTGATTAACTCATTCGTTCAATTCAATTACATAAAAACTTACTCGAGTGTTTGATTTAGTTATTTGATTAACTCCTTCGTTCAATTCAATTACATTATAACTTACTCAAGTGTTTTATGTAGTTATTTGATTAACTCATTCGTTCAATTCAATTACATTATAACTTACTCGAGTGTTTTATTTAGTTATTGATTAACTCCTTCGTTCAATTTAATTACATAATAACTTACTCGAGTGTTTTATTTAGTTATTTGAATAACTCATTCGTTCAATTTAATTACATAATAACTTACTCAAGTGTTTTATTTAGTTATTTGATTAACTCCTTCGTTCAATTCAACTACATCATAACTTACTCAAGTGTTTTATTTAGTTATTTGATTAACTCATTTCGTTCAATTCAATTACAATATAACTTACTCGAGTGTTTTATGTAGTAATTTGATTAACTCCTTCGTTCAATTCAATCACATTAGAACTTACTCGAGTGTTTTATTTAGTTATTTGATTAACTCTTTCGTTCAATTCAATTACATAATAACTTACTCAAGTGTTTTATTTAGTTATTTGATTAACTCATTCGTTCAATTCAATTACATAAAAACTTACTCTTGTGTTTTATTTAGTTATTTGATTAACTCATTCGTTCAATTCAATTACATTATAACTTACTCGAGTGTTTTATTTAGTTATTGATTAGGTCCTTCGTTCAATTTAATTACATAATAACTTACTCGAGTGTTTTATTTAGTTATTTGATTAACTCATTCGTTCAATTCAATTACATAATAACTTACTCAATTGTTTTGTTTAGTTATTTTATTAACTCCTTCGTTCAATTGAATTACATTATAACTTACTCAAGTGTTTTATTTAGTTATTTGATTAACTCCCTTTCGTTCAATTCAATTACATTATAACTTACTTGAGTGTTTTATTTAGTTATTTGATTAACTCCTTCGTTCAATTCGATTACATTAGAACTTACTCGAGTGTTTTATTTAGTTATTTGATTAACTCCTTCGTTCAATTCAATTACATAATAACTTACTCGAGTGTTTTATTTAGTTATTTGATTAACTCATTCGTTCAATTCAATTACATAATAACTTACTCGAGTGTTTTATTTAGTTATTTGATTAACTCCTTCGTTCAATTCAATTACATATAAACTTACTCAAGTGTTTTATTTAGTTATTTGATTAACTCATTCGTTCAATTCAATTACATTATAACTTACTCAAGTGTTTTATTTAGTTATTTGATTAACTCATTCGTTCAATTCAATTACATTATAACTTACTCGAGTGTTTTATTTAGTTATTTGATTAACTCTTTCGTTCAATTCAATTACATAATAACTTACTCGAGTGTTTTATTTGGTTATTTGATTAACTCATTCGTTCAATTCAATTACATTATAACTTACTCGAATGTTTTATTTAGTTATTTGATTAACACCTTCGTTCAATTCAATTACATAATAATTACTTTCGAGTGTTTTATTTAGTTATTTGATTAACTCATTCGTTCAATTCAATTACATAAAAACTTACTCGAGTGTTTTATTTAGTTATTTGATTAACTCCTTCGTTCAATTCAATTACATATAAAAACTTACTTAAGTGTTTTATTTAGTTATTTGATTAACTCCTTCGTTCAATTCAATTACATTATAACTTACTCAAGTGTTTTATGTAGTTATTTGATTAACTCATTCGTTCAATTCAATTACATTATAACTTACTCAAGTGTTTTATTTAGTTATTGGATTAACTCATTCGTTCAATTTAATTACATAATAACTTACTCGAGTGTTTTATTTAGTTATTTGAATAACTCATTCGTTCAATTTAATTACATAATAACTTACTCAAGTGTTTTATTTAGTTATTTGATTAACTCCTTCGTTCAATTCAATTACATCATAACTTACTCAAGTGATTTATTTAGTTATTTGATTTACTCATTTCGTTCAATTCAATTACATTATAACTTACTCGAGTGTTTTATGTAGTAATTTGATTAACTCCTTCGTTCAATTCAATTACATTAGAACTTACTCGAGTGTTTTATTTAGTTATTTGATTAACTCCTTTCGTTCAATTCAATTACATAATAACTTACTCGAGTGTTTTATTTAGTTATTTGATTAACTCATTCGTTGAATTCAATTACATAAAAACTAACTCTTGTGTTTTATTTAGTTATTTGATTAACTCATTCGTTCAATTCAATTACATTATAAATTACTCGAGTGTTTTATTTTGTTATTTGATTAACTCCTTCGTCCAATTTAATTACATAATAAATTATTCGAGTGTTTTATTTAGTTATTTGATTAACTCATTCGTTCAATTCAATTACATAATAACTTACTCAAGTGTTTTTTTTAGTTATTTTATTAACTCCGTCGTTCAATTGAATTACATTATAACTTACTCAAGTGTTTTATTTAGTTATTTGATTAACTCCTTTCGTTCAATTCAATTACATTATAACTTACTTGAGTGTTTTATGTAGATATTTGATTAACTCCTTCGTTCAATTCGATTACATTAGAACTTACTTGAGTGTTTCATTTAGTTATTTGATTAACTCCTTCGTTCAATTCAATTACATAATAAGTTACTTGAGTGTTTTATTTAGTTATTTGATTAACTCATTCGTTCAATTCAATTACATAAAAACTTACTCGAGTGTTTTATTTAGTTATTTGATTAACTCCTTCGTTCAATTCAATTACATATAAAAACTTACTTAAGTTTTTTTATTTAGTTATTTGATTAACTCATTCGTTCAATTCAATTACATTATAACTTACTCAAGTGTTTTATGTAGTTATTTGATTAACCTATTCGTTCAATTCAATTACATTATAACTTACTCGAGTGTTTTATTTATTTATTGATTAACTCTTTCGTTCAATTTAATTACATAATAACTTACTCGAGTGTTTTATTTGGTTATTTGATTAACTCATTCGTTCAATTCGATTACATTAGAACTTACTCAAGTGTTTTATGTAGTTATTTGATTAACTCATTCGTTCAATTCAATTACATTATAACTTACTCGAGTGTTTTATTTAGTTATGGATTAACTCCTTCGTTCAATTTAATTACATAATAACTTACTCGAGTGTTTTATTTAGTTATTTGAATAACTCATTCGTTCAATTTAATTACATAATAACTTACTCAAGTGTTTTATTTAGTTATTTGATTAACTCCTTCGTTCAATTCAACTACATCATAATTTACTCGAGTGTTTTATTTAGTTATTTGATTAACTCATTCGTTGAATTCAATTACATAAAAACTAACTCTTGTGTTTTATTTAGTTATTTGATTAACTCATTCGTTCAATTCAATTACATTATAACTTACTCGACTGTTTTATTTAGTTATTGATTAACTCCTTCGTCCAATTTAATTACATAATAACGTACTCGAGTGTTTTATTTAGTTATTTGATTAACTCATTCGTTCAATTCAATTACATAATAACTTACTCAAGTGTTTTGTTTAGTTATTTTATTAACTCCGTCGTTCAATTCAATTACATTATAACTTACTCAAGTGTTTTATTTAGTTATTTGATTAACTCCTTTCGTTCAATTCAATTACATTATAACTTACTTGAGTGTTTTATGTAGATATTTGATTAACTCCTTCGTTCAATTCGATTACATTAGAACTTACTCGAGTGTTTCGGTTAGTTATTTGATTAACTGCTTCGTTCAATTCAATTACATAATAAGTTACTTGAGTGTTTTATTTAGTTATTTGATTAACTCATTCGTTGAATTCAATTACATAAAAACTAACTCTTGTGTTTTATTTAGTTATTTGATTAACTCCTTCGTTCAATTCAATTACATATAAAAACTTACTTAAGTTTTTTATTTAGTTATTTGATTAACTCATTCGTTCAATTCAATTACATTATAACTTACTCAAGTGTTTTATGTAGTTATTTGATTAACCTATTTGTTCAATTCAATTACATTATAACTTACTCGAGTGTTTTATTTAGTTATTGATTAACTCTTTCGTTCAATTTAATTACATAATAACTTACTCGAGTGTTTTATTTAGTTATTTGATTAACTCATTCGTTCAATTCAATTACATATAACTTACTCAAATATTTTATTTAGTTATTTGATTAACTCTTTCGTTCAATTCAATTACATAATAAGTTACTCGAGTGTTTTATTTAGTTATTTGATTAACTCATTCGTTCAATTCAATTACATAAAAACTTACTCAAGTGTTTTATTTAGTTATTTGATTAATTCCTTCGTTCAATTCAATTACATATAAAAACTTACTTAAGTTTTTTATTTAGTTATTTGATTAACTCATTCGTTCAATTCAATTACATTATAACTTACTCAAGTGTTTTATGTAGTTATTTGATTAACCTATTCGTTCAATTCAATTACATTATAACTTACTCGAGTGTTTTATTTAGTTATTGATTAACTCTTTCGTTCAATTTAATTACATAATAACTTACTCGAGTGTTTTATTTGGTTATTTGATTAACTCATTCGTTCAATTCAATTACATTATAACTTACTCAAATATTTTATTTAGTTATTTGATTAACACCTTCGTTCAATTCAATTACATAATAATTTACTCGAGTGTTTTATTTAGTTATTTGATTAACTCATTCGTTCAATTCAATTACATAAAAACTTACTCAAGTGTTTTATTTAGTTATTTGATTAATTCCTTCGTTCAATTCAATTACATATAAAAACTTACTTAAGTTTTTTATTTAGTTATTTGAT
This sequence comes from Beta lomatogona, assembly GCA_947646795.1. Taxonomy (NCBI): domain Eukaryota; kingdom Viridiplantae; phylum Streptophyta; class Magnoliopsida; order Caryophyllales; family Amaranthaceae; genus Beta; species Beta lomatogona. The sequence continues at coordinate 116,695 of CANSNZ010001086.1, forward strand.
TAACTCATTCGTTCAATTCAATTACATTATAACTTACTCAAGTGTTTTATGTAGTTATTTGATTAACCTATTTGTTCAATTCAATTACATTATAACTTACTCGAGTGTTTTATTTAGTTATTGATTAACTCTTTCGTTCAATTTAATTACATAATAACTTACTCGAGTGTTTTATTTAGTTATTTGATTAACTCATTCGTTCAATTCAATTACATATAACTTACTCAAATATTTTATTTAGTTATTTGATTAACTCTTTCGTTCAATTCAATTACATAATAAGTTACTCGAGTGTTTTATTTAGTTATTTGATTAACTCATTCGTTCAATTCAATTACATAAAAACTTACTCAAGTGTTTTATTTAGTTATTTGATTAACTCCTTCGTTCAATTCAATTACATATAAAAACTTACTTAAGTTTTTTATTTAGTTATTTGATTAACTCATTCGTTCAATTCAATTACATTATAACTTACTCAAGTGTTTTATGTAGTTATTTGATTAACTCATTCGTTCAATTCAATTACATTATAACTTACTCGAGTGTTTTATTTAGTTATTGATTAACTCTTTCGTTCAATTTAATTACATAATAACTTACTCGAGTGTTTTATTTGGTTATTTGATTAACTCATTCGTTCAATTCAATTACATATAACTTACTCAAATATTTTATTTAGTTATTTGATTAACACCTTCGTTCAATTCAATTACATAATAAGTTACTCGAGTGTTTTATTTAGTTATTTGATTAACTCATTCGTTCAATTCAATTACATAAAAACTTACTCAAGTGTTTTATTTAGTTATTTGATTAATTCCTTCGTTCAATTCAATTACATATAAAAACTTACTTAAGTTTTTTATTTAGTTATTTGATTAACTCCTTCGTTCAATTCAATTACATTATAACTTACTCAAGTGTTTTATGTAGTTATTTGATTAACGCATTCGTTCAATTCAATTACATTATAACTTACTCGAGTGTTTTATGTAGTTATTAATTAACTCCTTCGTTCAATTTAATTACATAATAACTTACTCGAGTGTTTTATTTAGTTATTTGATTAACTCATTCGTTCAATTCAATTACATAATAACTTACTCGAGTGTTTTATTTAGTTATTTTATTAACTCCTTCGTTCAATTCAATTACATATAAAAACTTACTTAAGTTTTTATTTAGTTATTTGATTAACCTATTCGTTCAATTCAATTACATTATAACTTACTCGAGTGTTTTATTTAGTTATTGATTAACTCTTTCGTTCAATTTAATTACATAATAACTTACTCGAGTGTTTTATTTGGTTATTTGATTAACTCATTCGTTCAATTCAATTACATATAACATACTCAAATATTTTATTTAGTTATTTGATTAACACCTTCGTTCAATTCAATTACATAATAAGTTACTCGAGTGTTTTATTTAGTTATTTGATTAACTCATTCGTTCAATTCAATTACATAAAAACTTACTCAAGTGTTTTATTTAGTTATTTGATTAATTCCTTCGTTCAATTCAATTACATATAAAAACTTACTTAAGTTTTTTATTTAGTTATTTGATTAACTCATTCGTTCAATTCAATTACATTATAACTTACTCAAGTGTTTTATGTAGTTATTTGATTAACCTATTTGTTCAATTCAATTACATTATAACTTACTCGAGTGTTTTATTTAGTTATTGATTAACTCTTTCGTTCAATTTAATTACATAATAACTTACTCGAGTGTTTTATTTAGTTATTTGATTAACTCATTCGTTCAATTCAATTACATATAACTTACTCAAATATTTTATTTAGTTATTTGATTAACTCTTTCGTTCAATTCAATTACATAATAAGTTACTCGAGTGTTTTATTTAGTTATTTGATTAACTCATTCGTTCAATTCAATTACATAAAAACTTACTCAAGTGTTTTATTTAGTTATTTGATTAATTCCTTCGTTCAATTCAATTACATATAAAAACTTACTTAAGTTTTTTATTTAGTTATTTGATTAACTCATTCGTTCAATTCAATTACATTATAACTTACTCAAGTGTTTTATGTAGTTATTTGATTAACCTATTCGTTTAATTCAATTACATTATAACTTACTCGAGTGTTTTATTTAGTTATTGATTAACTCTTTCGTTCAATTTAATTACATAATAACTTACTCGAGTGTTTTATTTGGTTATTTGATTAACTCATTCGTTCAATTCAATTACATATAACTTACTCAAATATTTTATTTAGTTATTTGATTAACACCTTCGTTCAATTCAATTACATAATAAGTTACTCGAGTGTTTTATTTAGTTATTTGATTAACTTATTCGTTCAATTCAATTACATAAAAACTTACTCAAGTGTTTTATTTAGTTATTTGATTAATTCCTTCGTTCAATTCAATTACATATAAAAACTTACTTAAGTTTTTTATTTAGTTATTTGATTAACTCCTTCGTTCAATTCAATTACATTATAACTTACTCAAGTGTTTTATGTAGTTATTTGATTAACGCATTCGTTCAATTCAATTACATTATAACTTACTCGAGTGTTTTATTGATGTGAATCTAAAAACACCCTTCTAAGAGTTGGACGATGTTTTTAAACTCAAGAACAAGAACACTCACAAGAACACTTTGTAACTCACGATTTTAGGATAAATGACCAAATCACAAGACAAACTCAATGATTTGGGATCTTAGGCCAGAGACAAGACTCACTCAATCTCCCCTAATCTTATCACTCAAGACTCACTCAAAGTAATAAGGGTTAGTTTCAAACTTGAGACAAACTCAAAGCTAAAAACTGAAAACACAAAGGTTTTTACTTCAAAACTCAAAACTGATTTCTATTATCATTTGCTGTCCTTATATAGAGGTAAGGAGCAGCAAGGATGAGCTAAAAACACCCTAAAAACCGTCCTTTGAAGAATGGTTTTGAGGAGTTACAAAACTCCTTGATTCAAGCCCTAATTAAGCCTCATTTAAGGGGCTGTTACAAAAGAAAGCAATCAGCAACTATGGAGCTGTAAACAACCCTTAATTACATGCCTAATCAGCCACTAAACACACACCTACTAGCCTTAGTATCATAAGTAATCACTAGGCTTTATATTAAGCTTGAAAATAAAACAACAAAAATAAATAGGAACCCAAACAGAACTTGGGCTTCCTTTACATCCTTGCTTGCAACCCAAACAGAACTTGGGCTCTTCAAAATGTGATGCACGCCTCAATCCACCATCCAAGTTAAACATGTAACAAACTCGGGCTTATGAACAAATGGAGAAAAGCCAAGAGCTTCTAAAATAAGTGCAACCTGGTTCATGAACCAAAGAGCCTTTAAGTGGGCTAGACTTTGGATCATTCTCCCCTTCTTTTGAAGAGTTTGCCCTCAAACTTGAATCATCTAAGTATGGTGACAAATCCCCCACATTGAAAGTAGCACTAACACCTATCAACTCATCGAGGAAGCTCAATTTTGTAAGCACTATCATTCACCCTTTCAAGCACTCTAAATGGACCATCGGAACGAGGCATGAGTTTGTTTTTGCGAAGTTTGGGAAATCTCTCTTTCCTCAAATGAAGCCAAACCAAATCCCCGGGGTAAAAGATGGGTTGTTTTCGTCGTTTGTTTGCTCTCTCTTGGTATTTCTTATTCATCTCCTCAATTCTTTTCTTCACTTGCTCACAGGGTTTTTTGAAAGGCTTCCACCCTCTTTTTAGCATCTTTCTACACAATATCCCCTTTAACCATAGGAATAAGATCAATAGGCACAAAGGGATTCACTCCATAAACTACTTCAAATGGGGAGCGAGAAGTAGTTAAGGAATGAGCTCGGTTGTAAGCAAACTCCGCATGGGCTAGTTTCATGTCCCAATCTTTTTGCGTTTTGCTTACAAGTCCTCTCAACAATGTACCTAAAGTTCTATTTGTCACCTCCGTTTGCCCATCAGTTTGGGGATGATGAGAGGTGCTAAACAGCAACTTGGTACCAACAAGCTTCCATAGGGTCCTCCAAAAGTGACTAAGAAACTTGGAGTCCCTATCCGAAACTATACTTCGAGGAATGCCATGAAGTTTGACTACTTCCTTGAAGTACAATTCCGCCACTTTTACAGCATCATCAGTTTTATTACAAGCTATGAAGTGAGCCATTTTAGAGAATCTATCTACAACAACCATGATACTATCCCTTCCCCTTTGAGTTCTTGGCAATCCCACAATGAAGTCCATGCTAACACTCTCCCATGGGGCATCCGGGAACTGGAAGAGGAGTATAGAGACCTTTGGTGAAGTGACCCTTTGCTTTTTGACAAGTTGCACATCTCTCCACAACCAAAGTCACATCTTTGATCATTCTTGGCCAATAGAAATGCTCACCAAGAATATCAAGAGTCTTTTGGATGCCAAAGTGTCCTGCCAAACCACCACTATGCACTTCTCTCACCAACAACTCCCTCACACCACTCTTGGGGACACACAACTTGTTACCCTTGAAGAGGTAACCATCTTGCTGCACAAACTCCTTTGATGGACTCTCTAACTCACTTGCAAAATCGGGATCATGTTGATAGCCCTCTTTGAGTTGTTCAAAACCCAAAATCTTAGCATCCACCATAGAAAGTAAGTAGTTCCGACGAGACAAAGCATCGGCCACTACATTACTCTTCCCATCTTTATATTTTGAACTAAAGGTAAATGTTTGGAGAAACTCCACCCATTTAGCATGCCTTTGGTTCAACTTTTGTTGCCCATGGATGAACTTAAGCGCCTCATGGTCCGAATGAAGGACAAAAGGCTTAGGCCTCAAGTAATGAGACCAATGATCAAGAGCCCTCACAATGGCATAGAACTCACGATCATAGGTGGAATAGTTAAGCTTAGCCCCATTTAACTTCTCACTAAAGTAGCATACAGGCTTCCTCTCTTGTATCAAAACCGCACCAATCCCAATCCCACTCGCATCACACTCCACCTCAAACACTTTGTTAAAGTCGGGAAGTACAAGTATGGGAGCATTACAAAGCATATGCTTGACCTTCTCAAAGGCCTTTTGTGCACTCTCACCCCACTCAAACTCACCTTTCTTTGTTAACTCGGTGATAGGAGCCATGATAGTAGAGAAGTTCTTGATGAACCGCCTATAGAAGGAGGCTAGTCCATGGAAGCTTCTTACTTCATGCACATTGGTTGGAGCCAACCATGATTGTACGGCCTTTACTTTTTCCGGATCTACATGCACCCCCTCTCCTGTTACAATGTATCCTAAGAATACAACACTAGGAGTCATGAATACACATTTCTCAATCTTGCCATACAACTTCATCTCCCTCAATTTTTCAAACAACCTCCTCAAATGAATTACATGATCTTCATTGTTTTTACTATACACAAGTATGTCATCTAAGTAAACAACAATAAAATCATTAAGGAAAGGACGGAGGACTTCATTCATCAACCGCATGAAGGAGCTTGGGGGCGTTGCAAAGCCCAAATGGCATAACCAACCACTCATATAACCCTTGCTTTGTTTTGAAAGCCGTTTTCCACTCATCTCCCTCCCGTATTCTCATTTGATGGTATCCACTCCTTAAGTCTATTTTGGAAAAGACTAAGGAACCACTCAATTCATCTAGCATATCTTGCAAACGAGGCATAGGAAAACGATATTTGATGGTTATGTTGTTAATGGAACGACTATCAACACACATTCTCCAAGTACCATCTTTCTTTGGTACTAAGAGGGCAGGAACCGCGCAAGGACTAAGGCTCTCTCTCACATAGCCTCTTTCAATCAATTCATTCACTTGCCTTTCAAGTTCCTTGCTCTCTTCCGGATTACACCTATAGGCAGCCTTGTTGGGCAAAGGTGATCCTGGAATCAAGTCAATGGCATGCTCAATGCCCCTTATTGGAGGGAGGCCCTTGGGCAAGTCATTGGGGAACACATCTTTGAACTCTTCCAACAACTCATCCAAAAGTGGTGGGTTATTGTAAGTAGTCTCATTCTCATCTTTGGTCCTCACAACCAAAGCATACCCCCCACCATTTTCTTCCACTATTTTCTCAAACTCATTACAAGATACAAGATAGTTGCTCTTTTCTTTGTCTTTCTTAGCAACTTTAGGGGTAGGGGAAGCAATTTCACTTTCTACCATCTTTGGTAGTTACAAGATATACATTAGATTTGCCTTTGTGCTCCGAATCATGGTCAAATTGCCATGGCCTTCCAAGTAACAAGTGACAAGCATCCATAGGAAGAATGTCGCACCATCTCTCATCTTCAAACTTGCCAATAGAGTAAGAAACCAAAGCTTGCTTCTTTACCCTAATGCCATTGCCATCATTCAACCAATTGAGCTTATAAGGCTCATCATGATCTCTAGTGGTAAGTTTCAACTTACTCACCGCTTCGGATGAAATAACATCCGTTTGAGCTCCACCATCGACTATCACATTGCAAGTCTTCTCTCCAATTTTGCATCTAGTATGAAATAAGTTGTTTCTTTGTCTCTCATCAACTTGAGGCTCACTAAACAACACTTTCCTCACAACCATCATGTTGTACTCACCCTCGGGTTCTATCTCTTCATCAAAGTCATCTTCTACATAGTCATCTTCTTCTTGCACTACAAAGTTATACATTTGTTCTTCTTCATCCATTATAGCACATTGAGTGGCGGTCAAAACAGTTTTACTAGGACATTCACTAGCAATATGACCCCTCCCATGGCATTTAAAACATTTTCTCCTAGTTGCAAGCTCACTAGGTGAAATCACTTGTTTTTCTTTCCCCTTATCAGATTTAGAACCGGATGAACTAGATGAAAAGGCTCTACTTTGAAAAGTACTCCCTTTGGAGTTGAAAGGAGTAAATTTTGAAGTACCCTTGAAAGAAGAAGAAAAAGTTTTGGGCTTCTCTTTCTCCTTTTCCTCCTTAGCTTGTGCCTCATATTTCAAAGCAAGTTTACAAACATCACTAAAAGTGGCATAGTGAGTCACTTCTACTTTCTTACTTATCTCTTTGGACAAACCTTTAACAAATCGAGCAATTTTAAAGGTTTCCTTTTCTTGCAAATCACAAATCAAGCACAATTTTTCAAACTCTTTCATGTACTCTTCCACACTCATGTTATTTTCTTGGGAAAGGTGGGTAAGTTTTAGGTACTTGTTCTTGCTCATACTCCTTACTAACCCATTTATCCCTCATCTTTTTCTTCAACTTAACCCATGAGTCTATCTTCTCTTTTCCCTCTCTCCTTCTATTTGACTTGAGGTTTTCATACCACAAGGCAGCAAGTTTAGTGAGTTTTAGAACAGCAAGTTTAAACCTTTTTCTATCATCATACCCCTTATAATCAAAAACGGTTTCAATTTGCCTCATCCAATCAAGAAAAGCCTCACTATCATGCCCCCCATCAAATTCGGGCATCTCAATTCTCAAACCCCTATCTTCATCAAAGTTTCTAGGTGTATTAATCTCACCTTCCTCATTTTCAAGAAAATTCAGTTTTCTACTTGTTTGCATCAACATTTCGGACATAGCATCTAACCTAGTCTTTTGTTGAGCCTTATCTTCATCATTTGCTTCTGATTTTCTCTATAAGTTTACTAACTTCTCAGTAATTACTTGTAACATCCTAGCAAGTTCACCATCAGCCATGATTTCAATATTTTTACAAATACAAGATGAAAACTGCCGTAAACTTGAACAACCAAACGAAACTGTAAATGGCCTTGAGACTCTCAAAGGCTTACAGATTAATAAAATTCAGGAAATTTCAAGCGGAATCAAAAAAGAAACTCTTGAAAAGCTTTCCGGATGAAGGAGGAATCGTCGTTTGAAGTTCTGTGTGCCAGATTTGCTCCGTTTTGGCGCAGTTGCGAAAAACGTGCCCACTTTAATATCTAAAAAATTCAAAAAAATCTGAAAAATTCTGTGAGTATTCTAGACAAAAAGTTATGCAGAATGAAAAAAAAAAATCAACCAATTTGGACTCCTGAAGGTTGAGAAATCGTCCTTCAAAGTCGGATGAAAAACTGATTGAATTCTGGCAGTTTCGTCTCTTCTCCAAAACTCGATTTTTCCGATGAATTTCTTCACCAAAGCTCTGATACCAGATGATGTGAATCTAAAAACACCCTTCTAAGAGTTGGACGATGTTTTTAAACTCAAGAACAAGAACACTCACAAGAACACTTTGTAACTCACGATTTTAGGATAAATGACCAAATCACAAGACAAACTCAATGATTTGGGATCTTAGGCCAGAGACAAGACTCACTCAATCTCCCCTAATCTTATCACTCAAGACTCACTCAAAGTAATAAGGGTTAGTTTCAAACTTGAGACAAACTCAAAGCTAAAAACTGAAAACACAAAGGTTTTTACTTCAAAACTCAAAACTGATTTCTATTATCATTTGCTGTCCTTATATAGAGGTAAGGAGCAGCAAGGATGAGCTAAAAACACCCTAAAAACCGTCCTTTGAAGAATGGTTTTGAGGAGTTACAAAACTCCTTGATTCAAGCCCTAATTAAGCCTCATTTAAGGGGCTGTTACAAAAGAAAGCAATCAGCAACTATGGAGCTGTAAACAACCCTTAATTACATGCCTAATCAGCCACTAAACACACACCTACTAGCCTTAGTATCATAAGTAATCACTAGGCTTTATTTTAAGCTTGAAAATAAAACAACAAAAATAAATAGGAACCCAAACAGAACTTGGGCTTCCTTTACATCCTTGCTTGCAACCCAAACAGAACTTGGGCTCTTCAAAATGTGATGCACGCCTCAATCCACCATCCAAGTTAAACATGTAACAAACTCGGGCTTATGAACAAATGGAGAAAAGCCAAGAGCTTCTAAAATAAGTGCAACCGGTTCATGAACCAAAGAGCCTTTAAGTGGGCTAGACTTTGGATCATTTATGTAGTTATTAATTAACTCCTTCGTTCAATTTAATTACATAATAACTTACTCGAGTGTTTTATTTAGTTATTTGATTAACTCATTCGTTCAATTCAATTACATAATAACTTACTCGAGTGTTTTATTTAGTTATTTTATTAACTCCTTCGTTCAATTCAATTACATATAAAAACTTACTTAAGTTTTTATTTAGTTATTTGATTAACTCCTTCGTTCAATTCAATTACATTATAACTTACTCAAGTGTTTTATGTAGTTATTTGATTAACTCATTCGTTCAATTCAATTACATTATAACTTACTCGAGTGTTTTATTTAGTTATGGATTAACTCCTTCGTTCAATTTAATTACATAATAACTTACTCGAGTGTTTTATTTAGTTATTTGAATAACTCATTCGTTCAATTTAATTACATAATAACTTACTCAAGTGTTTTATTTAGTTATTTGATTAACTCCTTCGTTCAATTCAACTACATCATAATTTACTCAAGTGATTTATTTAGTTATTTGATTTACTCATTTCATTCAATTCAATTACATTATAACTTACTCGAGTGTTTTATGTAGTAATTTGATTAACTCCTTCGTTCAATTCAATTACATTAGAACTTACTCGAGTGTTTTATTTAGTTATTTGATTAACTGCTTCATTCAATTCAATTACATAATAAGTTACTCGAGTGTTTTATTTAGTCATTTGATTAACTCATTCGTTGAATTCAATTACATAAAAACTAATTCTTGTGTTTTATTTAGTTATTTGAATAACTCCTTCGTTCAATTCAACTACATCATAATACTCAAGTGATTTATTTAGTTATTTGATTTACTCATTTCATTCAATTCAATTACATTATAACTTACTCGAGTGTTTTATGTAGTAATTTGATTAACTCCTTCGTTCAATTCAATTACATTAGAACTTACTCGAGTGTTTTATTTAGTTATTGATTAACTCCTTCGTCCAATTTAATTACATAATAACTTACTCGAGTGTTTTATTTAGTTATTTGATTAACTCATTCGTTCAATTCAATTACATAATAACTTACTCGAGTGTTTTATTTAGTTATTTTAGTAACTCCTTCGTTCAATTCAATTACATATAAAAACTTACTTAAGTTTTTTATTTAGTTATTTGATTAACTCATTCGTTCAATTCAATTACATTATAACTTACTCAAGTGTTTTATGTAGTTATTTGATTAACCTATTCGTTCAATTCAATTACATTATAACTTACTCGAGTGTTTTATTTAGTTATTGATTAACTCTTTCGTTCAATTTAATTACATAATAACTTACTCGAGTGTTTTATTTAATTATATGATTAACCCATTCGTTCAATTCAATTACATAAAAACTTACTCAAGTGTTTTATTTAGTTATTTGATTAACTGCTTCGTTCAATTCAATTACATAATAAGTTACTCGAGTGTTTTATTTAGTTATATGATTAACTCATTCGTTCAATTCAATTACATAAAAACTTACTCAAGTGTTTTATTTAGTTATTTGATTAATTCCTTCGTTCAATTCAATTACATATAAAAACTTACTTAAGTTTTTTATTTAGTTATTTGATTAACTCATTCGTTCAATTCAATTACATTCTAACTTACTCAAGTGTTTTATGTAGTTATTTGATTAACCTATTCGTTCAATTCAATTACATTAGAACTTACTCGAGTGTTTTATTTAGTTATTTGATTAACTGCTTCGTTCACTTCAATTACATAATAAGTTACTCGAGTGTTTTATTTAGTTATTTGATTAACTTATTCGTTGAATTCAATTACATAAAAACTAACTCTTGTGTTTTATTTAGTTATTTGATTAACTCATTCGTTCAATTCAATTACATTATAACTTACTCGACTGTTTTATTTAGTTATTGATTAACTCCTTCGTCCAAAATTTAATTACATAATAACTTACTCGAGTGTTTTATTTAATTATTTGATTAACTCATTCGTTCAATTCAATTACATAATAGCTTACTCAAGTGTTTTGTTTAGTTATTTGATTAACTCCTTCGTTCAATTCAATTACATTATAACTTACTTGAGTGTTTTATGTAGATATATGATTAACTCCTTCGTTCAATTCGATCACATTAGAACTTATTCGAGTGTTTCATTTAGTTATTTGATTAACTGCTTCGTTCAATTCAATTACATAATAAGTTACTTGAGTGTTTTATTTAGTTATTTGATTAACTCATTCGTTCAATTCAATTACATAAAAACTTACTCTTGTGTTTTATTTAGTTATTTGATTAACTCATTCGTTCAATTCAATTACATTATAACTTACTCGAGTGTTTTATTTAGTTATTGATTAACTCCTTCGTCCAATTTAATTACATAATAACTTAATCGAGTGTTTTATTTAGTTATTTGATTAACTCATTCGTTCAATTCAATTACATAATAACTTACTCAAGTGTTTTGTTTAGTTATTTGATTAAACTCCGTCGTTCAATTCAATTACATTATAACTTACTTGAGTGTTTTATGTAGTTATTTGATTAACTCCTTCGTTCAATTCGATTACATTATAACTTATTCGAGTGTTTCATTTAGTTATTTGATTAACTCCTTCGTTCAATTTAATTACATAATAACTTAATCGAGTGTTTTATTTAGTTATTTGATTAACTCATTCGTTCAATTCAATTACATAAAAACTTACTCGAGTGTTTTATTTAGTTATTTGATTAACTCCTTCGTTCAATTCAATTACATATAAAAACTTACTTAAGTTTTTTATTTATTTATTTGATTAACTTATTCGTTCAATTCAATTACGTTATAACTTACTAAAGTATTTTATGTAGTTATTTGATTAACTCATTCGTTCAATTCAATTACATTATAACTTACTCGAGTGTTTTATTTAGTTATTTGATTAACTCTTTCGTTTAATTAAATTACATAATAACTTACTCGAGTGTTTTATTTAGTTATTTGGTTAACTCATTAGTTCAATTCAATTACATTATAACTTAGTCAAATGTTTTATTTAGTTATTTGATTAACTCCTTCGTTCAATTCAATTACATAATAAGTTACTCGAGTGTTTTATTTAGTTATTTGATTAACTCATTCGTTCAATTCAATTACATAAAAACTTACTCAAGTGTTTTATTTAGTTATTTGATTAATTCCTTCGTTCAATTCAATTACATATAAAAACTTACTTAAGTTTTTTATTTAGATATTTGATTAACTCTTTCGTTCAATTCAATTACATTATAACTTACTCAAGTGTTTTATGTAGTTATTTGATTAACTCCTTCGTTCAATTCAATTACATTATAACTTACTCGAGTGTTTTATTTAGTTATTTGATTAACTCCTTTCGTTCAATTCAATTACATTATAACTTACTCGAGTGTTTTATGTAGTTATTCGATTAACTCCTTCGTTCAATTCAATTACATTAGAACTTACTCGAGTGTTTTATTTAGTTATTTGATTAACTCGCTTCGTTCAATTCAATTACATAATAACTTACTTGAGTGTTTTATTTAGTTATTTGATTAACTCATTCGTTCAATTCAATTACATAATAACTTACTCGAGTGTTTTATTTAGTTATTTGAATAACTCCTTCGTTCAATTCAATTACATATAAAAACTTACTTAAGTTTTATATTTAGTTATTTGATTAACTCATTCGTTCAATTCAATTACATTATAACTTACTCAAGTGTTTTATTTAGTTATTTGATTAACTCCTTTCGTTCAATTCAATTACATTATAACTTACTTCGAGTGTTTTATTTAGTTATTTGATTAACTCCTTCGTTCAATTCGATTACATTATAACTTACTCGAGTGTTTCATTTAGTTATTTGATTAACTCATTCGTTCAATTCAATTACATAATAACTTACTCGAGTGTTTTATTTAGTTATTTGATTAACTCCTTCGTTCAATTCAATTACATAATAACTTACTCGAGTGTTTTATTTAGTTATTTGATTAACTCATTCGTTCAATTCAATTACATTATAACTTACTCAAGTGTTTTATTTAGTTATTTGATTAACTCATTCGTTCAATTCAATTACATTATAACTTACTCGAGTGTTTTATTTAGTTATTTGATTAACTCTTTCGTTCAATTCAATTACATTATAACTTACTCGAGTGTTTTATTTAGTTATTTGATTAACTCCTTTCGTTCAATTCAATTACATAATAACTTACTCGAGTGTTTTATTTAGTTATTTGATTAACTCCTTCGTTCAATTCAATTACATAATAACTTACTCGAGTGTTTTATTTAGTTATTTGATTAACTCCTTTCGTTCAATTCAATTACATTATAACTTACTCGAGTGTTTTATTTAGTTATTTGATTAACTCCTTCGTTCAATTCAATTACATTATAACTTACTCGAGTGTTTTATTTAGTTATTTGATTAACTCCTTCGTTCAATTCAATTACATAATAACTTACTCGAGTGTTTTATTTAGTTATTTGATTAACTCATTCGTTCAATTCAATTACATTATAACTTACTCGAGTGTTTTATTTAGTTATTAGATTAACTCCTTTCGTTCAATTCAATTACATAATAACTTACTCAAATGTTTTATTTAGTTATTTGATTAACTCTTTCGTTCAATTCATTTACATTATAACTTACTCAAGTGTTTTATTTAGTTATTTGATTAACTCCTTCGTTCAATTCAATTACATTATAACTTACTCGAGTGTTTTATTTAGTTATTAGATTAACTCTTTCGTTCAATTCAATTACATTATAACTTACTCGAGTGTTTTATTTAGTTATTTGATTAACTCTTTCGTTCAATTCAATTACATAATAACTTACTCAAGTGTTTTATTTAGTTATTTGATTAACTCCTTCGTTCAATTCAATTACATTATAACTTACTCGAGTGTTTTATTTAGTTATTAGATTAACTCCTTCGTTCAATTCAATTACATTATAACTTACTCAAGTGTTTTATTTAGTTATTTGATTAACTCATTCGTTCAATTCAATTACATAATAACTTACTCGAGTGTTTTATTTAGTTATTTGATTAACTCATTCGTTCAATTCAATTACATTATAACTTACTCAAGTGTTTTATTTAGTTATTTGATTAACTCTTTCGTTCAATTCAATTACATAATAACTTACTCGAGTGTTTTATTTAGTTATTTGATTAACTCCTTCGTTCAATTCAATTACATAATAACTTACTCAAGTGTTTTATTTAGTTATTTGATTAACTCCTTTCGTTCAATTCAATTACATTATAACTTACTCGAGTGTTTTATTTAGTTATTTGATTAACTCATTCGTTCAATTCAATTACATTATAACTTACTCAAGTGTTTTATTTAGTTATTAGATTAACTCCTTCGTTCAATTCAATTACATAATAACTTACTCGAGTGTTTTATTTAGTTATTTGATTAACTCATTCGTTCAATTCAATTACATTATAACTTACTCAAGTGTTTTATTTAGTTATTAGATTAACTCCTTCGTTCAATTCAATTACATTATAACTTACTCGAGTGTTTTATTTAGTTATTTGATTAACTCATTCGTTCAATTCAATTACATTATAACTTACTCGAGTGTTTTATTTAGTTATTTGATTAACTCTTTCGTTCAATTCAATTACATTATAACTTACTCGAGTGTTTTATTTAGTTATTTGATTAACTCATTCGTTCAATTCAATTACATTATAACTTACTCGAGTGTTTTATTTAGTTATTTGATTAACTCCTTCGTTCAATTCAATTACATTATAACTTACTCGAGTGTTTTATTTAGTTATTAGATTAACTCCTTCGTTCAATTCAATTACATTATAACTTACTCGAGTGTTTTATTTAGTTATTAGATTAACTCCATTCGTTCAATTCAATTACATTATAACTTACTCAAGTGTTTTATTTAGTTATTTGATTAACTCCTTCGTTCAATTCAATTACATTATAACTTACTCAAGTGTTTTATGTAGTTATTAGATTAACTCCTTCGTTCAATTCAATTACATTATAACTTACTCGAGTGTTTTATGTAGTTATTAGATTATCTCCTTCGTTCAATTCAATTACATTATAACTTACTCGAGTGTTTTATTTAGTTATTAGATTAACTCCTTCGTTCAATTCAATTACATAATAACTTACTCGAGTGTTTTATTTAGTTATTTGATTAACTCCTTCGTTCAATTCAATTACATAATAACTTACTCAAGTGTTTTATTTAGTTATTTGATTAACTCATTCGTTCAATTCAATTACATTATAACTTACTCAAGTGTTTTATGTAGTTATTAGATTAACTCCTTCGTTCAATTCAATTACATTATAACTTACTCGAGTGTTTTATTTAGTTATTAGATTAACTCATTCGTTCAATTCAATTACATTATAACTTACTCGAGTGTTTTATTTAGTTATTAGATTAACTCCTTCGTTCAATTCAATTACATTATAACTTACTCGAGTGTTTTATTTAGTTATTTGATTAACTCCTTCGTTCAATTCAATTACATTATAACTTACTCGAGTGTTTTATTTAGTTATTAGATTAACTCCTTCGTTCAATTCAATTACATTATAACTTACTCGAGTGTTTTATTTAGTTATTAGATTAACTCCTTCGTTCAATTCAATTACATTATAACTTACTCGAGTGTTTTATTTAGTTATTAGATTAACTCATTCGTTCAATTCAATTACATTATAACTTTACTCGAGTGTTTTATGTAGTTATTAGATTAACTCTTTCTTTGAATTCAATTACATAATAATTTACTCGAGTGTTTTATTTAGTTATTTGATTAACTCATTCAATCAATTCAATTACATTATAACTTACTCAAGTGTTTTATGTAGTTATTAGATTAACTCCTTCGTTCAATTCAATTACATTATAACTTACTCGAGTGTTTTATTTAGTTATTTGATTAACTCCTTCGTTCAATTCAATTACATTATAACTTACTCAAGTGTTTTATTTAGTTATTTGATTAACTCCTTCGTTCAATTCAATTACATTATAACTTACTCGAGTGTTTTATTTAGTTATTTGATTAACTCCTTCGTTCAATTCAATTACATAATAACTTACTCGAGTGTTTTATTTAGTTATTAGATTAACTCCTTTCGTTCAATTCAATTACATTATAACTTACTCAAGTGTTTTATTTAGTTATTAGATTAACTCTTTCGTTCAATTCAATTACATTATAACTTACTCGAGTGTTTTATTTAGTTATTTGATTAACTCATTCGTTCAATTCAATTACATTATAACTTACTCAAGTGTTTTATTTAGTTATTAGATTAACTCATTCGTTCAATTCAATTACATTATAACTTACTCGAGTGTTTTATTTAGTTATTAGATTAACTCCTTCTTTCAATTCAATTACATAATAACTTACTCGAGTGTTTTATTTAGTTATTAGATTAACTCATTCATTCAATTCAATTACATTATAACTTACTCGAGTGTTTTATTTAGTTATTTGATTAACTCATTCGTTCAATTCAATTACATTATAACTTACTCGAGTGTTTTATTTAGTTATTAGATTAACTCCTTCGTTCAATTCAATTACATTATAACTTACTCGAGTGTTTTATTTAGTTATTAGATTAACTCTTTCGTTCAATTCAATTACATAATAACTTACTCAAGTGTTTTATTTAGTTATTAGATTAACTCCTTCATTCAATTCAATTACATTATAACTTACTCAAGTGTTTTATTTAGTTATTAGATTAACTCCTTCGTTCAATTCAATTACATTATAACTTACTCGAGTGTTTTATTTTGTTATTAGATTAACTCCTTCGTTCAATTCAATTACATAATAACTTACTCAAGTGTTTTATTTAGTTATTTGATTAACTCATTCGTTCAATTCAATTACATTATAACTTACTCGAGTGTTTTATGTAGTTATTAGATTAACTCCTTCGTTCAATTCAATTACATTATAACTTACTCGAGTGTTTTATTTAGTTATTTGATTAACTCCTTCGTTCAATTCAATTACATTATAACTTACTCAAGTGTTTTATTTAGTTATTTGATTAACTCCATTCGTTCAATTCAATTACATTATAACTTACTCAAGTGTTTTATGTAGTTATTAGATTAACTCCTTCGTTCAATTCAATTACATTATAACTTACTCAAGTGTTTTATTTAGTTATTTGATTAACTCATTCGTTCAATTCAATTACATAATAACTTACTCGAGTGTTTTATTTAGTTATTAGATTAACTCCTTCGTTCAATTCAATTACATAATAACTTACTCAAGTGTTTTATTTAGTTATTTGATTAACTCTTTCGTTCAATTCAATTACATTATAACTTACTCAAGTGTTTTATTTAGTTATTTGATTAACTCCTTCGTTCAATTCAATTACATTATAACTTACTCAAGTGTTTTATGTAGTTATTAGATTAACTCCTTCGTTCAATTCAATTACATTATAACTTACTCGAGTGTTTTATTTAGTTATTAGATTAACTCATTCGTTCAATTCAATTACATTATAACTTACTCGAGTGTTTTATGTAGTTATTAGATTAACTCCTTCGTTCAATTCAATTACATAATAACTTACTCGAGTGTTTTATTTAGTTATTTGATTAACTCATTCAATCAATTCAATTACATTATAACTTACTCGAGTGTTTTATTTAGTTATTAGATTAACTCCTTCGTTCAATTCAATTACATTATAACTTTACTCGAGTGTTTTATGTAGTTATTAGATTAACTCCTTCGTTGAATTCAATTACATAATAACTTACTCGAGTGTTTTATTTAGTTATTTGATTAACTCTTTCATTCATTTTATTTCTTTCTGATACGAAATCACTTCAAAAAGAATTGTGATTACGATAGTTGAACAATAAACTAAAAGCCTCCACCTTAAGTTTATAATTCGGTTTGCAACTAAGGAAATGAATCTCCACTCTCTCCCTCAATTACGGATTTAATTAACAAAGAACGAGAATCTCCACTCTCGAATATGTCAATTAGGTTGACTTTCTCGTAGTTTGACCTCCCAAGAAAATCGGTTCAAAGATAGAATAAAAACCTCGGTTTTTAATCTTTAACACAACGTGTTTTAATTTGAAGCACAAAGCTTAAATTTCAATTATCCAAATCTGCTTTTCATTTATGATCACCATTACATATATATATTACAAGCTAATTATTTCCCAAAAGATCTAAGTACTCAAAATATTAAACAAAGCAAGAAACAACTAATATCTCTAATTTCCAACAAGGATGTAAGAGGAATAGTGTTGTTGTGTGTTTTGTTGACTTATTCAAAGGAGGCAAAGGGGGAGGGCCGGTTTTCCACACCAAGTGGATGGCCTCCCTTAGCTTGCAACACAAGCTCCACAAATATCTCTAAGAACCTCCTTTCACACGTCCCTAGGGTGATTCGCATCCCCGAGCATGTTCGTGGATATTACAACTTACGCTACGCAAAATAATTCCGGTTTTACAAAAACCGAAAATTACAAAAACGTTAATTAAACTAACTAGCTTTTAATTAACTTCTTTTCCTACGTTGCTCAACATAATTAAACTAGTACTAATCCTTAAACCGTGAATTTCTCCCTTGTTGTGATTGAGATCAGTACTTAGTAGAATTTCGGAATTCGCAACTGATTTCGGATCATCCTCTCCTTCTTCAAAAGGAATTGTCCTCAATTCTTGCACATCTTCATCTTCTAAATAGGGGGATAAGTCTCCTACATTGAATGTTGCTGCCACGCCATAGTCTCCGGGAAGGTCTATTTTGTAAGCATTGTTTCCATATCGTTCAAGAACCTTGAAAGGTCCTTCAGCTCGGGGCATGAGCTTATGCTTTCTTTTACTTGGAAACCTCTCCTTCCTCAAGTGAATCCACACCAAATCTCCAGGAGCAAACAACCTCGGTTTTCGACTTTTGTTTGCTTTCTTTTTGTACATCTCATTTGTCTTCTCGATGTTGGTGCGTATTTCTTTGTGAACCTTCACCATTGTTTCAGCTTGTTGCCTAGCATCTCCGTGGACATAAGAGTCTTTAGGCAACGAAATAAGATCAATAGGGACATACGGATTAACCCCATATACCACTTCGAACGGTGAATGTTTTGTTGCAAAAGTTGGAGTCCTATTGTAGGCAAACTCCGCATGGCATAACTTGACATCCCAATCCTTTCCCGTCTTGCTCACCAAGCCCCTTAACAAGGTGCCTAGAGTTCGGTTGGTCACTTCAGTTTGACCATCCGTTTGGGGGTGATGTGAAGTACTAAACAGTAACTTAGTACCCATCATCCTCCATAGGGACCTCCAAAAATGACTCAAAAACTTACTATCTCGATCCGAGACAATAGTTCTTGGTACTCCATGCAAGCGAACAATTTCCCTGAAATACAAACAAGAAACATTAATAGCATCTTCCGTTTTATGACAAGGCACGAAGTGCGCCATTTTTGAGAATCGGTCCACCACCACCATGACCGAATCCTTCCCTCTTTGAGTCCTAGGAAGAGCCACAATGAAATCCATACTAACATCCTCCCATGGTCTCTCCGGTGTCGGTAAAGGAGTGTACAACCCCTTATGGAACGTGCTTTTAGCCCTTTGACAAACACCACAACGAGCCAAAACAGCATGTACCTCTTTGATCATATGAGGCCATGAGAAATGTTCTTGTAACAACTCCATAGTCTTGCTCACGCCAAAATGGCCCGCCAACCCACCTCCATGAGCCTCTCTAATTAGCAAGTCTCGAACGGGACATTTAGGAACGCAAAGTTTGTTCCCCTTGAACAAGAACCCCTCCATTTGATGATAATGGTCTTTTGGACCATCTTTGGTAGCTTCGAACGGATCTCGTGTCCCCTCATCAAGAACATAAAATTCTTTAATCGGTTCAAACCCAAGTACCTTGGAATCCACCATATTAAGCAACACGTGTCTCCGAGATAAAGCATCAGCTACCACGTTAGCTTTTCCGGACTTGTACTTAGCAACAAAGTTGAACGATTGTAAGAACTCTACCCATTTAGCATGCCGAGCACTAAGCTTATGTTGTCCATGAATATATTTCAGTGATTCATGATCGGAATGAAGAACAAAAGCTTGTGGTCGTAAATAGTGACTCCAATGATTAAGGGATCTAACCATGGCGTAGAACTCTTTATCATAAGTAGAATAATTCAACTTAGCCTGATTTAATTTTTTCGCTAAAATACGCAATAGGCTTGCCACATTGAATCAAAACAGCCCCAATACCCGTTCCACTTGCATCACACTCAACTTCAAATGGTTTTGCAAAATCAGGTAAAGCTAGGATAGGCGTTTTACACATTCTCTCTTTTACAAGCTCAAACGCCTTTTGAGCTGCGTCACTCCATTCAAATTTTCCATGTTTAGTGCATTCCGTTATAGGAGCTAATAAGGTGCTGAAATTGTTTAGGAACCTCCTATAAAACGAAGCTAAACCATGAAAAGACCTCACCTCGGTGATAGTTGTAGGAACCGGCCAAGAAGAAATTGCTTCAACTTTGGATGGATCCACCTTCACCCCTTCATCCGAAATTATGAACCCAAGGAAGCCAAGCTCTCGTTGCATGAACGTGCACTTTTCAAGCTTCCCATATAATTTTTGCTCTCTCAAAACCTCGAACACTCGTTGCAAATGATTTAAATGATCATCCTTGTTAGCACTGAAAACAAGAATATCATCCAAATATACAACTACGAACTTTCCCAAAAACGGCCTTAGTACCTCATTCATTAATCTCATGAAAGTACTAGGAGCATTTGTGAGACCAAATGGCATAACCAACCATTCATACAACCCATACTTTGTTTTGAAAGCCGTTTTCCACTCATCTCCCTCCTTCATGCATATTTGGTGGTATCCACTTCTCAAATCAATTTTCGAAAACAACTTGGATCCACTCAACTCATCTAGCATGTCATCTAATCTAGGGATGGGAAATCTGTACTTTATGGTGATGTTATTCACAGCACGGCTATCAATACACATCCTCCATGAACCGTCTTTTTTTGGCACAAGCAAAGCCGGAACGGCACACGGGCTCTTGCTCTCCCTCACGTATCCCTTGCCCATCAACTCACTGATTTGGCTTTGTAATTCCTCACTCTCTTTGGGATTACATCTATAGGAAGGCTTATTTGGAATTGGTGCTCCGGGAATGAGATCAATTTGATGTTCAATTCCACGTTTAGGGGGTAGGCCATTTGGTAGATCATTAGGGAACACATCTCCAAACTCCTCCAACAACTCCCTCAAATGCGGATCCTCAACGTTCACTCCCTCATTCATCTCCTTGGCAACCAGAATATACACCAACTGATTTTCCTCCAACTCCCTCTCGAATCGTTTTCTCCCTAAGAACACGCCACTACACATCGGGTTTTCTTTTGGTGTTGGTTTTGTGTTTCGGATTTTTGAAGGAGGTAATGGTAGCAAGGTTTTGGTTTTGCCATTCTTGTTCACCTTATACACATTTTTAAAACCATCATGCATCACTTTGCGATCAAATTGCCACGGTCTACCAAGTAGTATATGGCACGCAGTCATAGGGATTACATCACATAGAATTTCATCTTCATAATTTCCAATTGAGAATGTGATTAAAACTCTATTTTTTACCCTTACTTCACTATCATCATCTAGCCATTTCAGTTTATAAGGAATTGGATGTTTCGTCATAGGTAATGCTAACTTCTCTACAAGTTCAGTTGAAGCTACATTAGTACAACTTCCACCATCTATGATCAAATTGCATAGTTTTTTTTTCACTAGGCATTTCGAATGAAAAATGGTCTCCCTTTGTTCCTCATTTTCGGCCACCACATTTGAGTATAAGGACCTCCTAATCACTAAGGTTTCACCCTCCATTTCAGGATTGCACACGTCCTCCTCATCCTCACTTCCATTTTTATCATGTTCCATTGCTAAAAGAGATTGTCTTTCCAACTCGTCTATTTCTATTATATCTCTTATGGTCATGATTCTTTTAGTCGGACAATTAGCTTGGTAATGGCCATAGCCTTGACACTTAAAACATTTCACTTTTAAGGTTTTGTCATCTCCGACTTTCTCCTTGTCTTTCCTAGTGAAATCAGGTTTTTTGTTCTTATCAAGATTACTAGTACTAGGATTAACTTTGAAAGTACTAAATGGCTTGGAATAAGACTTACTTGCTACTGATTTCTTCTTTTGGCTATCCATTTTGAGAGCCACTTTGCAAGCTTCATCGAATGTGAGGTATGGAAACACCTCCACTTTCTCACGCACCTCTTCGTTTAGGCCTCCTAAGAATCGGCCTAACTTTTGCTCCTCCATTTCTTCGATTTCACAAACAATGGAAAGCTTCTCAAATTCCTTGATGTACTCCTCCATAGGCATGGCGCCTTGCTTGAGTGTGGACCACCTAACATACTGATTTTGTTTGTAGTTAGTTGGAACAAAACGTTTCCTCAATTGCTTCTTCAATTTTTCCCAAGTAGCAATCTTGGATTTGTTCTCTTTCACTCTTTGCCTCTTCAATCCTTCTAACCAAATGGATGCATATTTGGTTAGCTTCAAAACAGCAACCTTGTATCTCTTGTCATTCGGAGTGTCTTTGTAATCAAAAAAACGCTCCAAAGAACGTTCCCATTCAATGTATAATTCCGGATCACTAGCTCCATCAAAATCCGGAACTTCAATTTTTAAACCCCTATCATCAGCCCTAGAACTCCTTTCTTCCTCATTGGGTTTCTTCTTAAACAATTCTAAGGTTATCTTTGCCATCATGTCGTGTAATGCTTCATTTTGCTTAGCTAAAGCTTCTAGCATTGCATCTCTTCTAGCATTATCATCTATTTCCTCGTCCATTTCAGAACTCAGCTCTTGATACCACTTGATACGAAATCACTTCAAAAAGAATTGTGATTACGATAGTTGAACAATAAACTAAAAGCCTCCACCTTAAGTTTATAATTCGGTTTGCAACTAAGGAAATGAATCTCCACTCTCTCCCTCAATTACGGATTTAATTAACAAAGAACGAGAATCTCCACTCTCGAATATGTCAATTAGGTTGACTTTCTCGTAGTTTGACCTCCCAAGAAAATCGGTTCAAAGATAGAATAAAAACCTCGGTTTTTAATCTTTAACACAACGTGTTTTAATTTGAAGCACAAAGCTTAAATTTCAATTATCCAAATCTGCTTTTCATTTATGATCACCATTACATATATATATTACAAGCTAATTATTTCCCAAAAGATCTAAGTACTCAAAATATTAAACAAAGCAAGAAACAACTAATATCTCTAATTTCCAACAAGGATGTAAGAGGAATAGTGTTGTTGTGTGTTTTGTTGACTTATTCAAAGGAGGCAAAGGGGGAGGGCCGGTTTTCCACACCAAGTGGATGGCCTCCCTTAGCTTGCAACACAAGCTCCACAAATATCTCTAAGAACCTCCTTTCACACGTCCCTAGGGTGATTCGCATCCCCGAGCATGTTCGTGGATATTACAACTTACGCTACGCAAAATAATTCCGGTTTTACAAAAACCGAAAATTACAAAAACGTTAATTAAACTAACTAGCTTTTAATTAACTTCTTTTCCTACGTTGCTCAACATAATTAAACTAGTACTAATCCTTAAACCGTGAATTTCTCCCTTGTTGTGATTGAGATCAGTACTTAGTAGAATTTCGGAATTCGCAACTGATTTCGGATCAGTTTTATTTAGTTATTAGATTAACTCCTTCGTTCAATTCAATTACATTATAACTTACACAAGTGTTTTATGTAGTTATTAGATTAACTCCTTCGTTCAATTCAATTACATTATAACTTACTCGAGTGTTTTATTTAGTTATTTGATTAACTCCTTCGTTCAATTCAATTACATTATAACTTACTCAAGTGTTTTATTTAGTTATTAGATTAACTCCTTCGTTCAATTCAATTACATTATAACTTACTCGAGTGTTTTATTTAGTTATTAGATTAACTCATTCGTTCAATTCAATTACATTATAACTTACTCGAGTGTTTTATTTAGTTATTAGATTAACTCCTTCTTCAATTCAATTACATAATAACTTACTCGAGTGTTTTATTTAGTTATTTGATTAACTCTTTCGTTCAATTCAATTACATTATAACTTACTCAAGTGTTTTATTTAGTTATTAGATTAACTCCATCGTTCAATTCAATTACATTATAACATACTAGAGTGTTTTATCTGGTTATTAGATTAACTCCTTCGTTCAATTCAATTACATAATAAC
The DNA here is from genome assembly GCA_947646795.1 of Beta lomatogona. NCBI lineage: Eukaryota > Viridiplantae > Streptophyta > Magnoliopsida > Caryophyllales > Amaranthaceae > Beta > Beta lomatogona. The sequence goes on from CANSNZ010001086.1 coordinate 140,993, forward strand.
TTATTCGAGTGTTTTATTTAGTTATAGGATTTACTCCTTCGTTTAATTCAATTACATTATAACTTACTAAAGTGTTTTGTTTAGTTATTAGATTAACTGCTTCGTTCAATTCAATTACATTATAACTTTACTCGAGTGTTTTATTTAGTTATTAGATTAACTCCTTCGTTCAATTCAATTACATTATAACTTACTCAAGTGTTTTATGTAGTTATTAGATTAACTCCTTCGTTCAATTCAATTACATTATAACTTACTCGAGTGTTTTATTTAGTTATTTGATTAACTCCTTCGTTCAATTCAATTACATTATAACTTACTCAAGTGTTTTATGTAGTTATTAGATTAACTCCTTCGTTCAATTCAATTACATTATAACTTACTCGAGTGTTTTATTTAGTTATTTGATTCACTCCTTCATTCAATTCAATTACATTATAACTTACTCAAGTGTTTTATTTAGTTATTAGATTAACTCCTTCGTTCAATTCAATTACATTATAACTTACTCGAGTGTTTTATGTAGTTATTAGATTAACTCTTTCGTTCAATTCAATTACATTATAACTTACTCAAGTGTTTTATTTAGTTATTAGATTAACTCCTTCGTTCAATTCAATTACATTATAACTTACTCGAGTGTTTTATTTAGTTATTAGATTAACTCATTCGTTCAATTCAATTACATTATAACTTACTCGAGTGTTTTATGTAGTTATTAGATTAACTCCTTCGTTCAATTCAATTACATAATAATTTACTCGAGTGTTTTATTTAGTTATTTGATTAACTCATTCGTTCAATTCAATTACATTATAACTTACTCGAGTGTTTTATTTAGTTATTTGATTAACTCATTCGTTCAATTCAATTACATAATAACTTACTCGAGTGTTTTATTTAGTTATTTGATTAACTCATTCGTTCAATTCAATTACATTATAACTTACTCGAGTGTTTTATTTAGTTATTAGATTAACTCCTTCGTTCAATTAAATTACATTATAACTTACTCGAGTGTTTTATTTAGTTATTAGATTAACTCCTTCTTTCAATTCAATTACATAATAACTTACTCGAGTGTTTTATTTAGTTATTTGATTAACTCATTCGTTCAATTCAATTACATTATAACTTACTCAAGTGTTTTATGTAGTTATTAGATTAACTCCTTTCGTTCAATTCAATTACATTATAACTTACTCAAGTGTTTTATTTAGTTATTAGATTAACTCATTCGTTCAATTCAATTACATTATAACTTACTCAAGTGTTTTATGTAGTTATTAGATTAACTCCTTCGTTCAATTCAATTACATTATAACTTACTCGAGTGTTTTATTTAGTTATTTGATTAACTCATTCGTTCAATTCAATTACATAATAACTTACTCGAGTGTTTTATTTAGTTATTTGATTAACTCCTTCGTTCAATTCAATTACATTATAACTTACTCAAGTGTTTTATTTAGTTATTTGATTAACTCCTTCGTTCAATTCAATTACATTATAACTTACTCGAGTGTTTTATTTAGTTATTTGATTAACTCATTCGTTCAATTCAATTACATTATAACTTACTCAAGTGTTTTATGTAGTTATTAGATTAACTCCTTCGTTCAATTCAATTACATTATAACTTACTCGAGTGTTTTATTTAGTTATTAGATTAACTCATTCGTTCAATTCAATTACATTATAACTTACTCGAGTGTTTTATGTAGTTATTAGATTAACTCCTTCTTTGAATTCAATTACATAATAATTTACTCGAGTGTTTTATTTAGTTATTTGATTAACTCATTCAATCAATTCAATTACATTATAACTTACTCAAGTGTTTTATGTAGTTATTAGATTAACTCCTTCGTTCAATTCAATTACATTATAACTTACTCAAGTGTTTTATGTAGTTATTAGATTAACTCATTCGTTCAATTCAATTACATTATAACTTACTCAAGTGTTTTATTTAGTTATTAGATTAACTCCTTCGTTCAATTCAATTACATTATAACTTGCTCGAGTGTTTTATTTAGTTATTAGATTAACTCCTTCGTTCAATTCAATTACATAATAACTTACTCGAGTGTTTTATTTAGTTATTTGATTAACTCTTTCGTTCAATTCAATTACATTATAACTTACTCGAGTGTTTTATTTAGTTATTAGATCAACTCATTCATTCAATTAAATTACGTTATAACTTACTCAAGTGTTTTATCTAGTAATTAGATCAACTCATTCGTTCAATTCAATTACATTATAACTTACTCGAGTGTTTTATTTAGTTATTAGATTAACTCCTTCTTTGAATTCAATTACATAATAATTTACTCGAGTGTTTTATTTAGTTATTTGATTAACTCATTCGTTCAATTCAATTACATTATAACTTACTCAAGTGTTTTATGTAGTTATTAGATTAACTCCTTCGTTCAATTCAATTACATTATAACTTACTCAAGTGTTTTATGTAGTTATTAGATTAACTCATTCGTTCAATTCAATTACATTATAACTTACTCAAGTGTTTTATGTAGTTATTAGATTAACTCCTTCGTTCAATTCAATTACATTATAACTTACTCAAGTGTTTTATTTAGTTATTAGATTAACTCATTCGTTCAATTCAATTACATTATAACTTTACTCGAGTGTTTTATTTAGTTATTAGATTAACTCCTTCGTTCAATTCAATTACATAATAATTTACTCGGAGTGTTTTATTTAGTTATTTGATTAACTCATTCGTTCAATTCAATTACATTATAACTTACTCAAGTGTTTTATTTAGTTATTAGATTAACTCCTTCGTTCAATTCAATTACATTATAACTTACTCAAGTGTTTTATTTAGTTATTTGATTAACTCCTTCGTTCAATTCAATTACATTATAACTTACTCAAGTGTTTTATGTAGTTATTAGATTAACTCCTTCGTTCAATTCAATTACATTATAACTTACTCGAGTGTTTTATTTAGTTATTAGATTAACTCATTCGTTCAATTCAATTACATTATAACTTACTCGAGTGTTTTATGTAGTTATTAGATTAACTCTTTCTTTGAATTCAATTACATAATAATTTACTCGAGTGTTTTATTTAGTTATTTGATTAACTCATTCAATCAATTCAATTACATTATAACTTACTCGAGTGTTTTATTTAGTTATTAGATTAACTCATTCGTTCAATTCAATTACATTATAACTTACTCGAGTGTTTTATGTAGTTATTAGATTAACTCCTTCTTTGAATTCAATTACATAATAATTTACTCGAGTGTTTTATTTAGTTATTTGATTAACTCATTCAATCAATTCAATTACATTATAACTTACTCAAGTGTTTTATGTAGTTATTAGATTAACTCCTTCGTTCAATTCAATTACATTATAACTTACTCGAGTGTTTTATGTAGTTATTAGATTAACTCCTTCGTTCAATTCAATTACATTATAACTTACTCAAGTGTTTTATTTAGTTATTAGATTAACTCCTTCGTTCAATTCAATTACATTATAACTTACTCAAGTGTTTTATTTAGTTATTTGATTAACTCCTTCGTTCAATTCAATTACATTATAACTTACTCAAGTGTTTTATGTAGTTATTAGATTAACTCATTCGTTCAATTCAATTACATTATAACTTACTCAAGTGTTTTATGTAGTTATTAGATTAACTCCTTCGTTCAATTCAATTACATTATAACTTGCTCAAGTGTTTTATTTAGTTATTTGATTAACTCATTCGTTCAATTCAATTACATAATAATTTACTCGAGTGTTTAATTTAGTTATTTGATTAACTACTTCGTTCAATTCAATTACATAATAACTTACTCAAGTGTTTTATTTAGTTATTTGATTAACTCTTTCGTTCAATTCAATTACATAATAACTTACTCAAGTATTTTATTTAGTTATTTGATTAACTCATTCGTTCAATTCAATTACATTATAAGTTACACAAGTGTTTTATGTAGTTATTAGATTAACTCCTTCGTTCAATTCAATTACATTATAACTTACTCGAGTGTTTTATTTAGTTATTAGATTGACCCATTCGTTCAATTCAATTACATTATAAATACTCGAGTGTTTTATGTAGTTATTAGATTAACTCCTTCTTTGAATTCAATTACATAATAATTTACTCGAGTGTTTTATTTAGTTATTTGATTAACTCATTCAATCAATTCAATTACATTATAACTTACTCAAGTGTTTTATGTAGTTATTAGATTAACTCCTTCGTTCAATTCAATTACATTATAACTTACTCAAGTGTTTTATGTAGTTATTAGATTAACTCATTCGTTCAATTCAATTACATTATAACTTACTCAAGTGTTTTATGTAGTTATTAGATTAACTCCTTCGTTCAATTCAATTACATTATAACTTACTCGAGTGTTTTATTTAGTTATTAGATTAACTCATTCGTTCAATTCAATTACATTATAACATACTCGAGTGTTTTATGTAGTTATTAGATTAACTCCTTCTTTGAATTCAATTACATAATAATTTACTCGAGTGTTTTATTTAGTTATTTGATTAACTCATTCAATCAATTCAATTATATTATAACTTACTCGAGTGTTTTATTTAGTTATTAGATTAACTCATTCGTTCAATTCAATTACATTATAACTTTACTCGAGTGTTTTATGAAGTTATTAGATTAACTCCTTCTTTGAATTCAATTACATAATAATTTACTCGTGTGTTTTATTTAGTTATTTGATTAACTCATTCAATCAATTCAATTACATTATAACTTACTCAAGTGTTTTATTTAGTTATTTGATTAACTCTTTCGTTCAATTCAATTACATTATAACTTACTCAAGTGTTTTATGTAGTTATTAGATTAACTCATTCGTTCAATTCAATTACATTATAACTTACTCAAGTGTTTTATGTAGTTATTAGATTAACTCCTTCGTTCAATTCAATTACATTATAACTTGCTCAAGTGTTTTATTTAGTTATTAGATTAACTCATTCGTTCAATTCAATTACATTATAACTTTACTCGAGTGTTTTATGAAGTTATTAGATTAACTCCTTCTTTGAATTCAATTACATAATAATTTACTCGGTGTGTTTTATTTAGTTATTTGATTAACTCATTCAATCAATTCAATTACATTATAACTTACTCAAGTGTTTTATGTAGTTATTAGATTAACTCCTTCTATCAATTCAATTACATTATAACTTACTCGAGTGTTTTATTTAGTTATTTGATTAACTCCTTCGTTCAATTCAATTACATTATAACTTACTCAAGTGTTTTATGTAGTTATTAGATTAACTCCTTCGTTCAATTCAATTACATTATAACTTACTCGAGTGTTTTATTTAGTTATTAGATTAACTCATTCGTTCAATTCAATTACATTATAACTTACTCGAGTGTTTTATGTAGTTATTAGATTAACTCTTTCTTTGAATTCAATTACATAATAATTTACTCGAGTGTTTTATTTTGTTATTTGATTAACTCATTCAATCAATTCAATTACATTATAACTTACTCCGAGTGTTTTATTTAGTTATTAGATTAACTCATTCGTTCAATTCAATTACATTATAACTTACTCGAGTGTTTTATGTAGTTATTAGATTAACTCCTTCTTTGAATTCAATTACATAATAATTTACTCGAGTGTTTTATTTAGTTATTTGATTAACTCATTCAATCAATTCAATTACATTATAACTTACTCAAGTGTTTTATGTAGTTATTAGATTAACTCCTTCGTTCAATTCAATTACATTATAGCTTAATCGAGTGTTTTATTTAGTTATTTGATTAACTCATTCGTTCAATTCAATTACATTATAACTTACTCGAAGTGTTTTATGTAGTTATTAGATTAACTCCTTCGTTCAATTCAATTACATTATAACTTACTCGAGTGTTTTATTTAGTTATTTGATTAACTCATTCGTTCAATTCAATTACATTATAACTTACACAAGTGTTTTATGTAGTTATTAGATTAACTCCTTCGTTCAATTCAATTACATTATAACTTACTCGAGTGTTTTATTTAGTTATTAGATTAACCCATTCGTTCAATTCAATTACATTATAACTTACTCGAGTGTTTTATGTAGTTATTAGATTAACTCCTTCTTTGAATTCAATTACATAATAATTTACTCGAGTGTTTTATTTAGTTATTTGATTAACTCATTCAATCAATTCAATTACATTATAACTTACTCAAGTGTTTTATGTAGTTATTAGATTAACTCCTTCGTTCAATTCAATTACATTATAACTTACTCGAGTGTTTTATTTAGTTATTAGATTAACTCATTCGTTCAATTCAATTACATTATAACTTACTCAAGTGTTTTATGTAGTTATTAGATTAACTCCTTCGTTCAATTCAATTACATTATAACTTACTCGAGTGTTTTATTTAGTTATTAGATTAACTCATTCGTTCAATTCAATTACATTATAACTTACTCGAGTGTTTTATGTAGTTATTAGATTAACTCCTTCATTGAATTCAATTACATAATAATTTACTCGAGTGTTTTATTTAGTTATTTGATTAACTCATTCAATCAATTCAATTACATTATAACTTACTCGAGTGTTTTATTTAGTTATTAGATTAACTCATTCGTTCAATTCAATTACATTATAACTTTACTCGAGTGTTTTATGTAGTTATTAGATTAACTCCTTCTTTGAATTCAATTACATAATAATTTACTCAAGTGTTTTATTTAGTTATTTGATTAACTCATTCGTTCAATTCAATTACATTATAACTTACTCAAGTGTTTTATGTAGTTATTAGATTAACTCCTTCGTTCAATTCAATTACATTATAACTTACTCGAGTGTTTTATTTAGTTATTAGATTAACTCATTCGTTCAATTCAATTACATTATAACTTACTCGAGTGTTTTATGTAGTTATTAGATTAACTCCTTCGTTCAATTCAATTACATTATAACTTACTCGAGTGTTTTATTTAGTTATTTGATTAACTCCTTCGTTCAATTCAATTACATTATAACTTACTCGAGTGTTTTATTTAGTTATTAGATTAACTCATTCGTTCAATTCAATTACATTATAACTTTACTCGAGTGTTTTATGTAGTTATTAGATTAACTCCTTCGTTCAATTCAATTACATAATAATTTACTCGAGTGTTTTATTTAGTTATTTGATTAACTCATTCGTTCAATTCAATTACATTATAACTTACTCAAGTGTTTTATGTAGTTATTAGATTAACTCCTTCGTTCAATTCAATTACATTATAACTTACTCAAGTGTTTTATTTAGTTATTAGATTAACTCATTCGTTCAATTCAATTACATTATAACTTACTCAAGTGTTTTATGTAGTTATTAGATTAACTCCTTCGTTCAATTCAATTACATTATAACTTGCTCAAGTGTTTTATTTAGTTATTAGATTAACTCATTCGTTCAATTCAATTACATTATAACTTTACTCGAGTGTTTTATTTAGTTATTAGATTAACTCCTTCGTTCAATTCAATTACATTATAACTTACTCGAGTGTTTTATTTAGTTATTTGATTAACTCATTCGTTCAATTCAATTACATTATAACTTACTCAAGTGTTTTATGTAGTTATTAGATTAACTCCTTCGTTCAATTCAATTACATTATAACTTACTCGAGTGTTTTATTTAGTTATTTGATTAACTCCTTCGTTCAATTCAATTACATTATAACTTACTCTAGTGTTTTATATAGTTATTAGATTAACTCCTTCGTTCAATTCAATTACATTATAACTTACTCGAGTGTTTTATTTAGTTATTAGATTAACTCATTCGTTCAATTCAATTACATTATAACTTACTCGAGTGTTTTATTTAGTTATTAGATTAACTCTTTCGTTCAATTCAATTACATTATAACTTACTCGAGTGTTTTATTTAGTTATTTGATTAACTCAATCATTCAATTCAATTACATTATAACTTACTCGAGTGTTTTATTTAGTTATTAGATTAACTCATTCGTTCAATTCAATTACATTATAACTTACTCGAGTGTTTTATGTAGTTATTAGATTAACTCCTTCTTTGAATTCAATTACATAATAACTTACTCGAGTGTTTTATTTAGTTATTTGATTAACTCATTCGTTCAATTCAATTACATTATAACTTACTCGAGTGTTTTATGTAGTTATTAGATTAACTCCTTCGTTCAATTCAATTACATTATAACTTACTCGAGTGTTTTATGTAGTTATTAGATTAACTCCTTCGTTCAATTCAGTTGCGAATTCCGAAATTCTACTAAGTACTGATCTCAATCACAACAAGGGAGAAATTCACGGTTTAAGGATTAGTACTAGTTTAATTATGTTGAGCAACGTAGGAAAAGAAGTTAATTAAAAGCTAGTTAGTTTAATTAACGTTTTTGTAATTTTCGGTTTTTGTAAAACCGGAATTATTTTGCGTAGCGTAAGTTGTAATATCCACGAACATGCTCGGGGATGCGAATCACCCTAGGGACGTGTGAAAGGAGGTTCTTAGAGATATTTGTGGAGCTTGTGTTGCAAGCTAAGGGAGGCCATCCACTTGGTGTGGAAAACCGGCCCTCCCCCTTTGCCTCCTTTGAATAAGTCAACAAAACACACAACAACACTATTCCTCTTACATCCTTGTTGAAAATTAGAGATATTAGTTGTTTCTTGCTTTGTTTAATATTTTGAGTACTTAGATCTTTTGGGAAATAATTAGCTTGTAATATATATATGTAATGGTGATCATAAATGAAAGCAGATTTGGATAATTGAAATTTAAGCTTTGTGCTTCAAATTAAAACACGTTGTGTTAAAGATTAAAAACCGAGGTTTTTATTCTATCTTTGAACCGATTTTCTTGGGAGGTCAAACTACGAGAAAGTCAACCTAATTGACATATTCGAGAGTGGAGATTCTCGTTCTTTGTTAATTAAATCCGTAATTGAGGGAGAGAGTGGAGATTCATTTCCTTAGTTGCAAACCGAATTATAAACTTAAGGTGGAGGCTTTTAGTTTATTGTTCAACTATCGTAATCACAATTCTTTTTGAAGTGATTTCGTATCAAGTGGTATCAAGAGCTGAGTTCTGAAATGGACGAGGAAATAGATGATAATGCTAGAAGAGATGCAATGCTAGAAGCTTTAGCTAAGCAAAATGAAGCATTACACGACATGATGGCAAAGATAACCTTAGAATTGTTTAAGAAGAAACCCAATGAGGAAGAAAGGAGTTCTAGGGCTGATGATAGGGGTTTAAAAATTGAAGTTCCGGATTTTGATGGAGCTAGTGATCCGGAATTATACATTGAATGGGAACGTTCTTTGGAGCGTTTTTTTGATTACAAAGACACTCCGAATGACAAGAGATACAAGGTTGCTGTTTTGAAGCTAACCAAATATGCATCCATTTGGTTAGAAGGATTGAAGAGGCAAAGAGTGAAAGAGAACAAATCCAAGATTGCTACTTGGGAAAAATTGAAGAAGCAATTGAGGAAACGTTTTGTTCCAACTAACTACAAACAAAATCAGTATGTTAGGTGGTCCACACTCAAGCAAGGCGCCATGCCTATGGAGGAGTACATCAAGGAATTTGAGAAGCTTTCCATTGTTTGTGAAATCGAAGAAATGGAGGAGCAAAAGTTAGGCCGATTCTTAGGAGGCCTAAACGAAGAGGTGCGTGAGAAAGTGGAGGTGTTTCCATACCTCACATTCGATGAAGCTTGCAAAGTGGCTCTCAAAATGGATAGCCAAAAGAAGAAATCAGTAGCAAGTAAGTCTTATTCCAAGCCATTTAGTACTTTCAAAGTTAATCCTAGTACTAGTAATCTTGATAAGAACAAAAAACCTGATTTCACTAGGAAAGACAAGGAGAAAGTCGGAGATGACAAAACCTTAAAAGTGAAATGTTTTAAGTGTCAAGGCTATGGCCATTACCAAGCTAATTGTCCGACTAAAAGAATCATGACCATAAGAGATATAATAGAAATAGACGAGTTGGAAAGACAATCTCTTTTAGCAATGGAACATGATAAAAATGGAAGTGAGGATGAGGAGGACGTGTGCAATCCTGAAATGGAGGGTGAAACCTTAGTGATTAGGAGGTCCTTATACTCAAATGTGGTGGCCGAAAATGAGGAACAAAGGGAGACCATTTTTCATTCGAAATGCCTAGTGAAAAAAAAACTATGCAATTTGATCATAGATGGTGGAAGTTGTACTAATGTAGCTTCAACTGAACTTGTAGAGAAGTTAGCATTACCTATGACGAAACATCCAATTCCTTATAAACTGAAATGGCTAGATGATGATAGTGAAGTAAGGGTAAAAAATAGAGTTTTAATCACATTCTCAATTGGAAATTATGAAGATGAAATTCTATGTGATGTAATCCCTATGACTGCGTGCCATATACTACTTGGTAGACCGTGGCAATTTGATCGCAAAGTGATGCATGATGGTTTTAAAAATGTGTATAAGGTGAACAAGAATGGCAAAACCAAAACCTTGCTACCATTACCTCCTTCAAAAATCCGAAACACAAAACCAACACCAAAAGAAAACCCGATGTGTAGTGGCGTGTTCTTAGGGAGAAAACGATTCGAGAGGGAGTTGGAGGAAAATCAGTTGGTGTATATTCTGGTTGCCAAGGAGATGAATGAGGGAGTGAACGTTGAGGATCCGCATTTGAGGGAGTTGTTGGAGGAGTTTGGAGATGTGTTCCCTAATGATCTACCAAATGGCCTACCCCCTAAACGTGGAATTGAACATCAAATTGATCTCATTCCCGGAGCACCAATTCCAAATAAGCCTTCCTATAGATGTAATCCCAAAGAGAGTGAGGAATTACAAAGCCAAATCAGTGAGTTGATGGGCAAGGGATACGTGAGGGAGAGCAAGAGCCCGTGTGCCGTTCCGGCTTTGCTTGTGCCAAAAAAAGACGGTTCATGGAGGATGTGTATTGATAGCCGTGCTGTGAATAACATCACCATAAAGTACAGATTTCCCATCCCTAGATTAGATGACATGCTAGATGAGTTGAGTGGATCCAAGTTGTTTTCGAAAATTGATTTGAGAAGTGGATACCACCAAATATGCATGAAGGAGGGAGATGAGTGGAAAACGGCTTTCAAAACAAAGTATGGGTTGTATGAATGGTTGGTTATGCCATTTGGTCTCACAAATGCTCCTAGTACTTTCATGAGATTAATGAATGAGGTACTAAGGCCGTTTTTGGGAAAGTTCGTAGTTGTATATTTGGATGATATTCTTGTTTTCAGTGCTAACAAGGATGATCATTTAAATCATTTGCAACGAGTGTTCGAGGTTTTGAGAGAGCAAAAATTATATGGGAAGCTTGAAAAGTGCACGTTCATGCAACGAGAGCTTGGCTTCCTTGGGTTCATAATTTCGGATGAAGGGGTGAAGGTGGATCCATCCAAAGTTGAAGCAATTTCTTCTTGGCCGGTTCCTACAACTATCACCGAGGTGAGGTCTTTTCATGGTTTAGCTTCGTTTTATAGGAGGTTCCTAAACAATTTCAGCACCTTATTAGCTCCTATAACGGAATGCACTAAACATGGAAAATTTGAATGGAGTGACGCAGCTCAAAAGGCGTTTGAGCTTGTAAAAGAGAGAATGTGTAAAACGCCTATCCTAGCTTTACCTGATTTTGCAAAACCATTTGAAGTTGAGTGTGATGCAAGTGGAACGGGTATTGGGGCTGTTTTGATTCAATGTGGCAAGCCTATTGCGTATTTTAGCGAAAAATTAAATCAGGCTAAGTTGAATTATTCTACTTATGATAAAGAGTTCTACGCCATGGTTAGATCCCTTAATCATTGGAGTCACTATTTACGACCACAAGCTTTTGTTCTTCATTCCGATCATGAATCACTGAAATATATTCATGGACAACATAAGCTTAGTGCTCGGCATGCTAAATGGGTAGAGTTCTTACAATCGTTCAACTTTGTTGCTAAGTACAAGTCCGGAAAAGCTAACGTGGTAGCTGATGCTTTATCTCGGAGACACGTGTTGCTTAATATGGTGGATTCCAAGGTACTTGGGTTTGAACTGATTAAAGAATTTTATGTTCTTGATGAGGGGACACGAGATCTGTTCGAAGCTACCAAAGATGGTCCAAAAGACCATTATCATCAAATGGAGGGGTTCTTGTTCAAGGGGAACAAACTTTGCGTTCCTAAATGTCCCGTTCGAGACTTGCTAATTAGAGAGGCTCATGGAGGTGGGTTGGCGGGCCATTTTGGCGTGAGCAAGACTATGGAGTTGTTACAAGAACATTTCTCATGGCCTCATATGATCAAAGAGGTACATGCTGTTTTGGCTCGTTGTGGTGTTTGTCAAAGGGCTAAAAGCACGTTCCATAAGGGGTTGTACACTCCTTTACCGACACCGGAGAGACCATGGGAGGATGTTAGTATGGATTTCATTGTGGCTCTTCCTAGGACTCAAAGAGGGAAGGATTCGGTCATGGTGGTGGTGGACCGATTCTCAAAAATGGCGCACTTCGTGCCTTGTCATAAAACGGAAGATGCTATTAATGTTTCTTGTTTGTATTTCAGGGAAATTGTTCGCTTGCATGGAGTACCAAGAACTATTGTCTCGGATCGAGATAGTAAGTTTTTGAGTCATTTTTGGAGGTCCCTATGGAGGATGATGGGTACTAAGTTACTGTTTAGTACTTCACATCACCCCCCAAACGGATGGTCAAACTGAAGTGACCAACCGAACTCTAGGCACCTTGTTAAGGGGCTTGGTGAGCAAGACGGGGAAAGGATTGGGATGTCAAGTTATGCCATGCGGAGTTTGCCTACAATAGGACTCCAACTTTTGCAACAAAACATTCACCGTTCGAAGTGGTATATGGGGTTAATCCGTATGTCCCTATTGATCTTATTTCGTTGCCTAAAGACTCTTATGTCCACGGAGATGCTAGGCAACAAGCTGAAACAATGGTGAAGGTTCACAAAGAAATACGCACCAACATCGAGAAGGCAAATGAGATGTACAAAAAGAAAGCAAACAAAAGTCGAAAACCGAGGTTGTTTGCTCCTGGAGATTTGGTGTGGATTCACTTGAGGAAGGAGAGGTTTCCAAGTAAAAGAAAGCATAAGCTCATGCCCCGAGCTGAAGGACCTTTCAAGGTTCTTGAACGATATGGAAACAATGCTTACAAAATAGACCTTCCCGGAGACTATGGCGTGGCAGCAACATTCAATGTAGGAGACTTATCCCCCTATTTAGAAGATGAAGATGTGCAAGAATTGAGGACAATTCCTTTTGAAGAAGGAGAGGATGATCCGAAATCAGTTGCGAATTCGAAATTCTACTAAGTACTGATCTCAATCACAACAAGGGAGAAATTCACGGTTTAAGGATTAGTACTAGTTTAATTATGTTGAGCAACGTAGGAAAAGAAGTTAATTAAAAGCTAGTTAGTTTAATTAACGTTTTTGTAATTTTCGGTTTTTGTAAAACCGGAATTATTTTGCGTAGCGTAAGTTGTAATATCCACGAACATGCTCGGGGATGCGAATCACCCTAGGGACGTGTGAAAGGAGGTTCTTAGAGATATTTGTGGAGCTTGTGTTGCAAGCTAAGGGAGGCCATCCACTTGGTGTGGAAAACCGGCCCTCCCCTTTGCCTCCTTTGAATAAGTCAACAAAACACACAACAACACTATTCCTCTTACATCCTTGTTGGAAATTAGAGATATTAGTTGTTTCTTGCTTTGTTTAATATTTTGAGTACTTAGATCTTTTGGGAAATAATTAGCTTGTAATATATATATGTAATGGTGATCATAAATGAAAGGCAGATTTGGATAATTGAAATTTAAGCTTTGTGCTTCAAATTAAAACACGTTGTGTTAAAGATTAAAAACCGAGGTTTTTATTCTATCTTTGAACCGATTTTCTTGGGAGGTCAAACTACGAGAAAGTCAACCTAATTGACAGATTCGAGAGTGGAGATTCTCGTTCTTTGTTAATTAAATCCGTAATTGAGGGAGAGAGTGGAGATTCATTTCCTTAGTTGCAAACCGAATAATAAACTTAAGGTGGAGGCTTTTAGTTTATTGTTCAACTATCGTAATCACAATTCTTTTTGAAGTGATTTCGTATCACAATTACATTATAACTTACTCAGGTGTTTTATGTAGTTATTAGATTAACTCCTTCGTTCAATTCAATTACATTATAACTTGCTCAAGTGTTTTATTTAGTTATTTGATTAACTCATTCGTTCAATTCAATTACATAATAACTTACTCGAGTGTTTTATTTAGTTATTTGATTAACTACTTCGTTCAATTCAATTACATAATAACTTACTCAAGTTTTTTACTTAGTTATTTGATTAACTCTTTCGTTCAATTCAATTACATAATAACTTACTCAGGTATTTTATTTAGTTATTTGATTAACTCATTCGTTCAATTCAATTACATTATAAGTTACACAAGTGTTAATGTAGTTATTAGATTAACTCCTTCGTTCAATTCAATTACATTATAACTTACTCGAGTGTTTTATTTAGTTATTAGATTGACCCATTCGTTCAATTCAATTACATTATAAATACTCGAGTGTTTTATGTAGTTATTAGATTAACTCCTTCTTTGAATTCAATTACATAATAATTTACTCGAGTGTTTTATTTTTATTTGAGTAACTCATTCAATCAATTCAATTACATTATAACTTACTCATGTGTTTTATGTAGTTATTAGATTTGATGTGAGTCTAAAAACACCCTTCTAAGAGTTGGACGATGTTTTTAAACTCAAGAACAAGAACACTCACAAGAACACTTTGTAACTCACGATTTTAGGATAAATGACCAAATCACAAGACAAACTCAATGATTTGGGATCTTAGGCCAGAGACAAGACTCACTCAATCTCCCCTAATCTTATCACTCAAGACTCACTCAAAGTAATAAGGGTTAGTTTCAAACTTGAGACAAACTCAAAGCTAAAAACTGAAAACACAAAGGTTTTTACTTCAAAACTCAAAACTGATTTCTATTATCATTTGCTGTCCTTATATAGAGGTAAGGAGCAGCAAGGATGAGCTAAAAAACACCCTAAAAACCGTCCTTTGAAGAATGGTTTTGAGGAGTTACAAAACTCCTTGATTCAAGCCCTAATTAAGCCTCATTTAAGGGGCTGTTACAAAAGAAAGCAATCAGCAACTATGGAGCTGTAAACAACCCTTAATTACATGCCTAATCAGCCACTAAACACACACGTACTAGCCTTAGTATCATAAGTAATCACTAGGCTTTATTTTAAGCTTGAAAATAAAACAACAAAAATAAATAGGAACCCAAACAGAACTTGGGCTTCCTTTACATCCTTGCTTGCAACCCAAACAGAACTTGGGCTCTTCAAAATGTGATGCACGCCTCAATCCACCATCCAAGTTAAACATGTAACAAACTCGGGCTTATGAACAAATGGAGAAAAGCCAAGAGCTTCTAAAATAAGTGCAACCGGTTCATGAACCAAAGAGCCTTTAAGTGGGCTAGACTTTGGATCATTCTCCCCTTCTTTTGAAGAGTTTGCCCTCAAACTTGAATCATCTAAGTATGGTGACAAATCCCCCACATTGAAAGTAGCACTAACACCTATCAACTCATCGAGGAAGCTCAATTTTGTAAGCACTATCATTCACCCTTTCAAGCACTCTAAATGGACCATCGAACGAGGCATGAGTTTGTTTTTGCGAAGTTTGGGAAATCTCTCTTTCCTCAAATGAAGCCAAACCAAATCCCCGGGGTAAAAGATGGGTTGTTTTCGTCGTTTGTTTGCTCTCTCTTGGTATTTCTTATTCATCTCCTCAATTCTTTTCTTCACTTGCTCACAGGTTTTTTGAAAGGCTTCCACCCTCTTTTTAGCATCTTTCTCCACAATATCCCCTTTAACCATAGGAATAAGATCAATAGGCACAAAGGGATTCACTCCATAAACTACTTCAAATGGGGAGCGAGAAGTAGTTAAGGAATGAGCTCGGTTGTAAGCAAACTCCGCATGGGCTAGTTTCATGTCCCAATCTTTTTGCGTTTTGCTTACAAGTCCTCTCAACAATGTACCTAAAGTTCTATTTGTCACCTCCGTTTGCCCATCGGTTTGGGGATGATGAGAGGTGCTAAACAGCAACTTGGTACCAACAAGCTTCCATAGGGTCCTCCAAAAGTGACTAAGAAACTTGGAGTCCCTATCCGAAACTATACTTCGAGGAATGCCATGAAGTTTGACTACTTCCTTGAAGTACAATTCCGCCACTTTTACAGCATCATCGGTTTTATTACAAGCTATGAAGTGAGCCATTTTAGAGAATCTATCTACAACAACCATGATACTATCCCTTCCCCTTTGAGTTCTTGGCAATCCCACAATGAAGTCCATGCTAACACTCTCCCATGGGGCATCCGGAACTGGAAGAGGAGTATAGAGACCTTTGGTGAAGTGACCCTTTGCTTTTTGACAAGTTGCACATCTCTCCACAACCAAAGTCACATCTTTGATCATTCTTGGCCAATAGAAATGCTCACCAAGAATATCAAGAGTCTTTTGGATGCCAAAGTGTCCTGCCAAACCACCACTATGCACTTCTCTCACCAACAACTCCCTCACACCACTCTTGGGGACACACAACTTGTTACCCTTGAAGAGGTAACCATCTTGCTGCACAAACTCCTTTGATGGACTCCCTAACTCACTTGCAAAATCAGGATCATGTTGATAGCCCTCTTTGAGTTGTTCAAAACCCAAAATCTTAGCATCCACCATAGAAAGTAAGTAGTTCCGACGAGACAAAGCATCGGCCACTACATTACTCTTCCCATCTTTATATTTTGAACTAAAGGTAAATGTTTGGAGAAACTCCACCCATTTAGCATGCCTTTGGTTCAACTTTTTGTTGCCCATGGATGAACTTAAGCGCCTCATGGTCCGAATGAAGGACAAAAGGCTTAGGCCTCAAGTAATGAGACCAATGATCAAGAGCCCTCACAATGGCATAGAACTCACGATCATAGGTGGAATAGTTAAGCTTAGCCCCATTTAACTTCTCACTAAAGTAGCATACAGGCTTCCTCTCTTGTATCAAAACCGCACCAATCCCAATCCCACTCGCATCACACTCCACCTCAAACACTTTGTTAAAGTCGGGAAGTACAAGTATGGGAGCATTACAAAGCATATGCTTGACCTTCTCAAAGGCCTTTTGTGCACTCTCACCCCACTCAAACTCACCTTTCTTTGTTAACTCGGTGATAGGAGCCATGATAGTAGAGAAGTTCTTGATGAACCGCCTATAGAAGGAGGCTAGTCCATGGAAGCTTCTTACTTCATGCACATTGGTTGGAGCCAACCATGATTGTACGGCCTTTACTTTTTCCGGATCTACATGCACCCCCTCTCCTGTTACAATGTATCCTAAGAATACAACACTAGGAGTCATGAATACACATTTCTCAATCTTGCCATACAACTTCATCTCCCTCAATTTTTCAAACAACCTCCTCAAATGAATTACATGATCTTCATTGTTTTTACTATACACAAGTATGTCATCTAAGTAAACAACAATAAAATCATTAAGGAAAGGACGGAGGACTTCATTCATCAACCGCATGAAGGAGCTTGGGGGCGTTGCAAAGCCCAAATGGCATAACCAACCACTCATATAACCCTTGCTTTGTTTTGAAAGCCGTTTTCCACTCATCTCCCTCCCGTATTCTCATTTGATGGTATCCACTCCTTAAGTCTATTTTGGAAAAGACTAAGGAACCACTCAATTCATCTAGCATATCTTGCAAACGAGGCATAGGAAAACGATATTTGATGGTTATGTTGTTAATGGAACGACTATCAACACACATTCTCCAAGTACCATCTTTCTTTGGTACTAAGAGGGCAGGAACCGCGCAAGGACTAAGGCTCTCTCTCACATAGCCTCTTTCAATCAATTCATTCACTTGCCTTTCAAGTTCCTTGCTCTCTTCCGGATTACACCTATAGGCAGCCTTGTTGGGCAAAGGTGATCCTGGAATCAAGTCAATGGCATGCTCAATGCCCCTTATTGGAGGGAGGCCCTTGGGCAAGTCATTGGGGAACACATCTTTGAACTCTTCCAACAACTCATCCAAAAGTGGTGGGTTATTGTAAGTAGTCTCATTCTCATCTTTGGTCCTCACAACCAAAGCATACCCCCCACCATTTTCTTCCACTATTTTCTCAAACTCATTACAAGATACAAGATAGTTGCTCTTTTCTTTGTCTTTCTTAGCAACTTTAGGGGGTAGGGGAAGCAATTTCACTTTTCTACCATCTTTGGTAGTTACAAGATATACATTAGATTTGCCTTTGTGCTCCGAATCATGGTCAAATTGCCATGGCCTTCCAAGTAACAAGTGACAAGCATCCATAGGAAGAATGTCGCACCATCTCTCATCTTCAAACTTGCCAATAGAGTAAGAAACCAAAGCTTGCTTCTTTACCCTAATGCCATTGCCATCATTCAACCAATTGAGCTTATAAGGCTCATCATGATCTCTAGTGGTAAGTTTCAACTTACTCACCGCTTCGGATGAAATAACATCCGTTTGAGCTCCACCATCGACTATCACATTGCAAGTCTTCTCTCCAATTTTGCATCTAGTATGAAATAAGTTGTTTCTTTGTCTCTCATCAACTTGAGGCTCACTAAACAACACTTTCCTCACAACCATCATGTTGTACTCACCCTCGGGTTCTATCTCTTCATCAAAGTCATCTTCTACATAGTCATCTTCTTCTTGCACTACAAAGTTATACATTTGTTCTTCTTCATCCATTATAGCACATTGAGTGGCGGTCAAAACAGTTTTACTAGGACATTCACTAGCAATATGACCCCTCCCATGGCATTTAAAACATTTTCTCCTAGTTGCAAGCTCACTAGGTGAAATCACTTGTTTTTCTTTCCCCTTATCAGATTTAGAACCGGATGAACTAGATGAAAAGGCTCTACTTTGAAAAGTACTCCCTTTGGAGTTGAAAGGAGTAAATTTTGAAGTACCCTTGAAAGAAGAAGAAAAAGTTTTGGGCTTCTCTTTCTCCTTTTCCTCCTTAGCTTGTGCCTCATATTTCAAAGCAAGTTTACAAACATCACTAAAAGTGGCATAGTGAGTCACTTCTACTTTCTTACTTATCTCTTTGGACAAACCTTTAACAAATCGAGCAATTTTAAAGGTTTCCTTTTCTTGCAAATCACAAATCAAGCACAATTTTTCAAACTCTTTCATGTACTCTTCCACACTCATGTTATTTTCTTGGGAAAGGTGGGTAAGTTTTAGGTACTGTTCTTGCTCATACTCCTTACTAACCCATTTATCCCTCATCTTTTTCTTCAACTTAACCCATGAGTCTATCTTCTCTTTTCCCTCTCTCCTTCTATTTGACTTGAGGTTTTCATACCACAAGGCAGCAAGTTTAGTGAGTTTTAGAACAGCAAGTTTAAACCTTTTTCTATCATCATACCCCTTATAATCAAAAACGGTTTCAATTTGCCTCATCCAATCAAGAAAAGCCTCACTATCATGCCCCCCATCAAATTCGGGCATCTCAATTCTCAAACCCCTATCTTCATCAAAGTTTCTAGGTGTATTAATCTCACCTTCCTCATTTTCAAGAAAATTCAGTTTTCTACTTGCTTGCATCAACATTTCGGACATAGCATCTAACCTAGTCTTTTGTTGAGCCTTATCTTCATCATTTGCTTCTGATTTTCTCTCTAAGTTTACTAACTTCTCAGTAATTACTTGTAACATCCTAGCAAGTTCACCATCAGCCATGATTTCAATATTTTTGCTAGACTATTACAAATACAAGATGAAAACTGCCGTAAACTTGAACAACCAAACGAAACTGTAAATGGCCTTGAGACTCTCAAAGGCTTACAGATTAATAAAATTCAGGAAATTTCAAGCGGAATCAAAAAAAGAAACTCTTGAAAAGCTTTCCGGATGAAGGAGGAATCGTCGTTTGAAGTTCTGTGTGCCAGATTTGCTCCGTTTTGGCGCAGTTGCGAAAAACGTGCCCACTTTAATATCTAAAAAATTCAAAAAAATCTGAAAAATTCTGTGAGTATTCTAGACAAAAAGTTATGCAGAATGAAAAAAAAAATCAACCAATTTGGACTCCTGAAGGTTGAGAAATCGTCCTTCAAAGTCGGATGAAAAACTGATTGAATTCTGGCAGTTTCGTCTCTTCTCCAAAACTCGATTTTTCCGATGAATTTCTTCACCAAAGCTTTGATACCAGATGATGTGAGTCTAAAAACACCCTTCTAAGAGTTGGACGATGTTTTTAAACTCAAGAACAAGAACACTCACAAGAACACTTTGTAACTCACGATTTTAGGATAAATGACCAAATCACAAGACAAACTCAATGATTTGGGATCTTAGGCCAGAGACAAGACTCACTCAATCTCCCCTAATCTTATCACTCAAGACTCACTCAAAGTAATAAGGGTTAGTTTCAAACTTGAGACAAACTCAAAGCTAAAAACTGAAAACACAAAGGTTTTTACTTCAAAACTCAAAACTGATTTCTATTATCATTTGCTGTCCTTATATAGAGGTAAGGAGCAGCAAGGATGAGCTAAAAAACACCCTAAAAACCGTCCTTTGAAGAATGGTTTTGAGGAGTTACAAAACTCCTTGATTCAAGCCCTAATTAAGCCTCATTTAAGGGGCTGTTACAAAAGAAAGCAATCAGCAACTATGGAGCTGTAAACAACCCTTAATTACATGCCTAATCAGCCACTAAACACACACGTACTAGCCTTAGTATCATAAGTAATCACTAGGCTTTATTTTAAGCTTGAAAATAAAACAACAAAAATAAATAGGAACCCAAACAGAACTTGGGCTTCCTTTACATCCTTGCTTGCAACCCAAACAGAACTTGGGCTCTTCAAAATGTGATGCACGCCTCAATCCACCATCCAAGTTAAACATGTAACAAACTCGGGCTTATGAACAAATGGAGAAAAGCCAAGAGCTTCTAAAATAAGTGCAACCGGTTCATGAACCAAAGAGCCTTTAAGTGGGCTAGACTTTGGATCAAGATTACTCCTTCGTTCAATTCAATTACATTATAACTTACTCAAGTGTTTTATGTAGTTATTAGATTAACTCATTCGTTCAATTCAATTACATTATAACTTACTCAAGTGTTTTATGTAGTTATTAGATTAACTCCTTCGTTCAATTCAATTACATTATAACTTACTCGAGTGTTTTATTTAGTTATTAGATTGACCCATTCGTTCAATTCAATTACATTATAAATACTCGAGTGTTTTATGTAGTTATTAGATTAACTCCTTCTTTGAATTCAATTACATAATAATTTACTCGAGTGTTTTATTTAGTTATTTGATTAACTCATTCAATCAATTCAATTATATTATAACTTACTCGAGTGTTTTATTTAGTTATTAGATTAACTCATTCGTTCAATTCAATTACATTATAACTTTATTCGAGTGTTTTATGAAGTTATTAGATTAACTCCTTCTTTGAATTCAATTACATAATAATTTACTCGTGTGTTTTATTTAGTTATTTGATTAACTCATTCAATCAATTCAATTACATTATAACTTACTCAAGTGTTTTATGTAGTTATTAGATTACTCCTTCGTTCAATTCAATTACATTATAACTTACTCAAGTGTTTTATGTAGTTATTAGATTAACTCATTCGTTCAATTCAATTACATTATAACTTACTCAAGTGTTTTATGTAGTTATTAGATTAACTCCTTCGTTCAATTCAATTACATTATAACTTGCTCAAGTGTTTTATTTAGTTATTAGATTAACTCATTCGTTCAATTCAATTACATTATAACTTTACTCGAGTGTTTTATGAAGTTATTAGATTAACTCCTTCTTTGAATTCAATTACATACTAATTTACTCGTGTGTGTTTTATTTAGTTATTTGATTAACTCATTCAATCAATTCAATTACATTATAACTTACTCAAGTGTTTTATGTAGTTATTAGATTTACTCCTTCTATCAATTCAATTACATTATAACTTACTCGAGTGTTTTATTTAGTTAATTGATTAACTCCTTCGTTCAATTCAATTACATTATAACTTACTCAAGTGTTTTATGTAGTTATTAGATTAACTCCTTCGTTCAATTCAATTACATTATAACTTACTCGAGTGTTTTATTTAGTTATTAGATTAACTCATTCGTTCAATTCAATTACATTATAACTTACTCGAGTGTTTTATGTAGTTATTAGATTAACTCTTTCTTTGAATTCAATTACATAATAATTTACTCGAGTGTTTTATTTTGTTATTTGATTAACTCATTCAATCAATTCAACTACTTTATAACTTACTCCAGTGTTTTATTTAGTTATTAGAATAACTCATTCGTTCAATTCAATTACATTATAACTTACTCAGGTATTTTATTTAGTTATTTGATTAACTCATTCGTTCAATTCAATTACATTATAAGTTACACAAGTGTTATATGTAGTTATTAGATTAACTCCTTCGTTCAATTCAATTACATTATAACTTACTCGAGTGTTTTATTTAGTTATTAGATTGACCCATTCGTTCAATTCAATTACATTATAAATACTCGAGTGTTTTATGTAGTTATTAGATTAACTCCTTCTTTGAATTCAATTACATAATAATTTACTCGAGTGTTTTATTTTTATTTGAGTAACTCATTCAATCAATTCAATTACATTATAACTTACTCATGTGTTTTATGTAGTTATTAGATTACTCCTTCGTTCAATTCAATTACATTATAACTTACTCAAGTGTTTTATGTAGTTATTAGATTAACTCATTCGTTCAATTCAATTACATTATAACTTACTCAAGTGTTTTATGTAGTTATTAGATTAACTCCTTCGTTCAATTCAATTACATTATAACTTACTCGAGTGTTTTATTTAGTTATTAGATTGACCCATTCGTTCAATTCAATTACATTATAAATACTCGAGTGTTTTATGTAGTTATTAGATTAACTCCTTCTTTGAATTCAATTACATAATAATTTACTCGAGTGTTTTATTTAGTTATTTGATTAACTCATTCAATCAATTCAATTATATTATAACTTACTCGAGTGTTTTATTTAGTTATTAGATTAACTCATTCGTTCAATTCAATTACATTATAACTTTATTCGAGTGTTTTATGAAGTTATTAGATTAACTCCTTCTTTGAATTCAATTACATAATAATTTACTCGTGTGTTTTATTTAGTTATTTGATTAACTCATTCAATCAATTCAATTACATTATAACTTACTCAAGTGTTTTATGTAGTTATTAGATTAACTCCTTCGTTCAATTCAATTACATTATAACTTACTCGAGTGTTTTATTTAGTTATTAGATTGACCCATTCGTTCAATTCAATTACATTATAAATACTCGAGTGTTTTATGTAGTTATTAGATTAACTCCTTCTTTGAATTCAATTACATAATAATTTACTCGAGTGTTTTATTTAGTTATTTGATTAACTCATTCAATCAATTCAATTATATTATAACTTACTCGAGTGTTTTATTTAGTTATTAGATTAACTCATTCGTTCAATTCAATTACATTATAACTTTATTCGAGTGTTTTATGAAGTTATTAGATTAACTCCTTCTTTGAATTCAATTACATAATAATTTACTCGTGTGTTTTATTTAGTTATTTGATTAACTCATTCAATCAATTCAATTACATTATAACTTACTCAAGTGTTTTATGTAGTTATTAGATTACTCCTTCGTTCAATTCAATTACATTATAACTTACTCAAGTGTTTTATGTAGTTATTAGATTAACTCATTCGTTCAATTCAATTACATTATAACTTACTCAAGTGTTTTATGTAGTTATTAGATTAACTCCTTCGTTCAATTCAATTACATTATAACTTGCTCAAGTGTTTTATTTAGTTATTAGATTAACTCATTCGTTCAATTCAATTACATTATAACTTTACTCGAGTGTTTTATGAAGTTATTAGATTAACTCCTTCTTTGAATTCAATTACATACTAATTTACTCGTGTGTGTTTTATTTAGTTATTTGATTAACTCATTCAATCAATTCAATTACATTATAACTTACTCAAGTGTTTTATGTAGTTATTAGATTTACTCCTTCTATCAATTCAATTACATTATAACTTACTCGAGTGTTTTATTTAGTTAATTGATTAACTCCTTCGTTCAATTCAATTACATTATAACTTACTCAAGTGTTTTATATAGTTATTAGATTAACTCCTTCGTTCAATTCAATTACATTATAACTTACTCGAGTGTTTTACTTAGTTATTAGATTAACTCATTCGTTCAATTCAATTACATTATAACTTACTCGAGTGTTTTATGTAGTTATTAGATTAACTCTTTCTTTGAATTCAATTACATAATAATTTACTCGAGTGTTTTATTTTGTTATTTGATTAACTCATTCAATCAATTCAACTACTTTATAACTTACTCCAGTGTTTTATTTAGTTATTAGAATAACTCATTCGTTCAATTCAATTACATTATAACTTACTCGAGTGTTTTATGTAGTTATTAGATTAACTCCTTCTTTGAATTCAATTACATAATAATTTACTCGAGTGTTTTATTTAGTTATTTGAGTAACTCATTCAATCAATTCAATTACATTATAACTTACTCAAGTGTTTTATGTAGTTATTAGATTAACTCCTTCGTTCAATTCAATTACATTATAACTTACTCGAGTGTTTTATTTAGTTATTAGATTAACTCATTCGTTCAATTCAATTACATTATAACTTACTCAAGTGTTTTATGTAGTTATTAGATTAACTCCTTCGTTCAATTCAATTACATTATAACTTACTCGAGTGTTTTATTTAGTTATTTGATTAACTCATTCGTTCAATTCAATTACATTATAATTTACTCGAGTGTTTTATTTAGTTATTTGATTAACTCCTTCGTTCAATTCAATTACATTATAACTTACTCAAGTGTTTTATTTAGTTATTTGATTAACTCTTTCGTTCAATTCAATTACATAATAACTTACTCGAGTGTTTTATTTAGTTATTTGATTAACTCATTCGTTCAATTCAATTACATTATAAGTTACACAAGTGTTTTATGTAGTTATTAGATTAACTCCTTCGTTCAATTCAATTACATTATAACTTACTCGAGTGTTTTATTTAGTTATTTGTTTAACTCCTTTCGTTCAATTCAATTACATTATAACTTACTCGAGTGTTTTATTTAGTTATTTGATTAACTCCTTCGTTCAATTCAATTACATAATAATTTACTCGAGTGTTTTATTTAGTTATTTGATTAACTCATTCAATCAATTCAATTACATTATAACTTACTCGAGTGTTTTATTTAGTTATTAGATTAACTCCTTCGTTCAATTCAATTACATTATAACTTACTCGAGTGTTTTATTTAGTTATTAGATTAACTCCTTCGTTCAATTCAATTACATTATAACTTACTCGAGTGTTTTATGTAGTTATTAGATTAACTCCTTCGTTCAATTCAATTACATTATAACTTACTCGAGTGTTTTATTTAGTTATTAGATTAACTCATTCGTTCAATTCAATTACATTATAACTTACTCGAGTGTTTTATGTAGTTATTAGATTAACTCCTTCTTTGAATTCAATTACATAATAATTTACTCGAGTGTTTTATTTAGTTATTAGATTAACTCATTCATTCAATTCAATTACATTATAACTTACTCGAGTGTTTTATTTAGTTATTAGATTAACTCATTCGTTCAATTCAATTACATTATAACTTTATTCGAGTGTTTTATGTAGTTATTAGATTAACTCCTTCTTTGAATTCAATTACATAATAATTTACTCGAGTGTTTTATTTAGTTATTTGATTAACTCATTCGTTCAATTCAATTACATTATAACTTACTCGAGTGTTTTATGTAGTTATTAGATTTACTCCTTCGTTCAATTCAATTACATTATAACTTACTCAAGTGTTTTATGTAGTTATTAGATTAACTCATTCGTTCAATTCAATTACATTATAACTTACTCGAGTGTTTTATTTAGTTATTAGATTAACTCCTTCGTTCAATTCAATTACATTATAACTTACTCAAGTGTTTTATTTAGTTATTAGATTAACTCATTCGTTGAATTCAATTACATAATAACTTTACTCGAGTGTTTTATTTAGTTATTAGATTAACTCCTTCGTTCAATTCAATTATATAATAATTTACTCGAGTGTTTTATTTAGTTATTTGATTAACTCATTCATTCAATTCAATTACATTATAACTTACTCAAGTGTTTTATTTAGTTATTAGATTAACTCCTTCGTTCAATTCAATTACATTATAACTTACTCGAGTGTTTTATGTAGTTATTAGATTAACTCCTTCGTTCAATTCAATTACATTATAACTTACTCGAGTGTTTTATGTAGTTATTAGATTAACTCCTTCGTTCAATTCAATTACATTATAACTTACTCGAGTGTTTTATTTAGTTATTAGATTAACTCATTCGTTCAATTCAATTACATTATAACTTTACTCGAGTGTTTTATGTAGTTATTAGATTAACTCCTTCTTTGAATTCAATTACATAATAATTTACTCGAGTGTTTTATTTAGTTATTTGATTAACTCGTTCAATCAATTCAATTATATTATAACTTACTCGAGTGTTTTTGATACGAAATCACTTCAAAAAGAATTGTGATTACGATAGTTGAACAATAAACTAAAAGCCTCCACCTTAAGTTTATAATTCGGTTTGCAACTAAGGAAATGAATCTCCACTCTCTCCCTCAATTACGGAATTAATTAACAAAGAACGAGAATCTCCACTCTCGAATATGTCAATTAGGTTGACTTTCTCGTAGTTTGACCTCCCAAGAAAATCGGTTCAAAGATAGAATAAAAACCTCGGTTTTTAATCTTTAACACAACGTGTTTTAATTTGAAGCACAAAGCTTAAATTTCAATTATCCAAATCTGCTTTTCATTTATGATCACCATTACATATATATATTACAAGCTAATTATTTCCCCAAAAGATCTAAGTACTCAAAATATTAAACAAAACAAGAAACAACTAATATCTCTAATTTCCAACAAGGATGTAAGAGGAATAGTGTTGTTGTGTGTTTTGTTGACTTATTCAAAGGAGGCAAGGAGGAGGGCCGGTTTTCCACACCAAGTGGATGGCCTCCCTTAGCTTGCAACACAAGCTCCACAAATATCTCTAAGAACCTCCTTTCACACGTCCCTAGGGTGATTCGCATCCCCGAGCATGTTCGTGGATATTACAACTTACGCTACGCAAAATAATTCCGGTTTTACAAAAACCGAAAATTACAAAAACGTTAATTAAACTAACTAGCTTTTAATTAACTTCTTTTCCTACGTTGCTCAACATAATTAAACTAGTACTAATCCTTAAACCGTGAATTTCTCCTTGTTGTGATTGAGATCGGTACTTAGTAGAATTTCGGAGTATCGCAACGATTTCGGATCATCCTCTCCTTCTTCAAAAGGAATTGTCCTCAATTCTTGCACATCTTCATCTTCTAAATAGGGGGATAAGTCTCCTACATTGAATGTTCTTTGCCACGCCATAGTCTCGGGAAGGTCTATTTTGTAAGCATTGTTTCCATATCGTTCAAGAACCTTGAAAGGTCCTTCATTCGGGGCATGAGCTTATGCTTTCTTTTTACTTGGAAACCTCTCCTTCCTCAGTGAATCCACACCAAATCTCCCGGGAGCAAACAACCTCGGTTTTCGACTTTT
Organism: Beta lomatogona; assembly: GCA_947646795.1. Classification (NCBI taxonomy): domain Eukaryota; kingdom Viridiplantae; phylum Streptophyta; class Magnoliopsida; order Caryophyllales; family Amaranthaceae; genus Beta; species Beta lomatogona. Next base: position 168,960 of record CANSNZ010001086.1, read on the forward strand.
GTTTGCTTTCTTTTTGTACATCTCATTTGTCTTCTCGATGTTGGTGCGTATTTCTTTGTGAACCTTCACCATTGTTTCAGCTTGTTGCCTAGCATCTCAGTGGACATAAGAGTCTTTAGGCAACGCAATAAGATCAATAGGGACATACGGATTAACCCCATATACCACTTCGAACGGTGAATGTTTTGTTGCAAAAGTTGGAGTCCTATTGTAGGCAAACTCCGCATGGCATAACTTGACATCCCGATCCTTTCCCGTCTTGCTCACCAAGCCCCTTAACAAGGTGCCTAGAGTTCGGTTGGTCACTTCAGTTTGACCATCCGTTTGGGGGGTGATGTGAAGTACTAAGCATGATAACTTAGTACCCATCATCCTCCATAGGGACCTCAAAAATGACTCAAAAACTTACTATCTCGATCCGAGACAATAGTTCTTGGTACTCCATGCAAGCGAACAATTTCCACTGGAAATACAGAGCAAGAAACATTAATAGCATCTTCCGTTTTATGACAAGGCACGAAGTGCGCCATTTTGAGAATCGGTCCACCACCACCATGACCCAATCCTTCCCTCTTTGAGTCCTAGGAAGAGCCACAATGAAATCCATACTAACATCCTCCCATGGTCTCTCAGGTGTCGGTAAAAGGAGTGTACAACCCCTTATGGAACGTGCTTTTAGCCCTTTGACAAACACCACAACGAGCCAAAACAGCATGTACCTCTTTGATCATATGAGGCCATGAGAAATGTTCTTGTAATGACTCCATAGTCTTGCTCACGCCAAAATGGCCCGCTAGCCCACCTCCATGAGCCTCTCTAATTAGCAAGTCTCGAACGGGACATTTAGGAACGCAAAGTTTGTTCCCCTTGAACAAGAACCCCTCCATTTGATGATAATGGTCTTTTGGACCATCTTTGGTAGCTTGAGCAGGTCTCGTGTCCCCTCATCCAAGAACATAAAATTCTTTAATCGGTTCAAACCCAAGTACCTTGGAATCCACCATATTAAGCAACACGTGTCTCCGAGATAAAGCATCGGCTACCACGTTAGCTTTTTCGGACCTTGTACTTAGCAAGAAAGTTGAGCGATTGTAAGAACTCTGCCCATTTAGCATGCGGAGCACTAAACTTATGTTGTCCGTGAATATATTTCAGTGATTCATGATCGGAATGAAGAACAAAAGCTTGTGGTCGTAAATAGTGACTCCAATGATTAAGGGATCTAACCATGGCGTAGAACTCTTTATCATAAGTAGAATAATTCAACTTAGCCGATTTAATTTTTAGCTGAGAAATCCGTGATAGGCTTGCCACATTGAATCAAAACAACCCCAATACCCGTTCCACTTGCATCACACTCCAACTTCAAATAGTTTGCAAAATCCAGGTAAAGCTAGGATAGGCGTTTTACACATTCTCTCTTTTACAAGCTCAAACGCCTTTTGAGCTGCACGTCGCTCCATTCAAATTTTCCATGTTTAGTGCATTACGTTATAAGGAGCTAATAAGGTGCTGAAATTGTTTAGGAATCTCCTATAAAACCAAGCTAAACCATGAAAAGACCTCGCCTCGGTGATAGTTGTAGGAACTTGGCCCAGAAGAAATTGCTTCAACTTTGGATGGATCCACCTTCA